>VXAV01004690.1:173076-196623 GCA_013399715.1 Alectura lathami
CAGGCATTTCAAAATCAAGCATAAGATATCACAATCTTTCTCTTCGCTCGAAACCATAACATTTTTTGACAAGAAGTGCCTTTTAAGAAATGCCTCTTAATGTACGGTGGGTTGCTTTGTACTTTGTTTCTGTAACCTATCGCATTACATTTCCTGTACGTTAAGTGTGTATGTATTATGAGCTCTTAAAAACAAATACCCCAGAAGAAAGGAATTCAGTAAATGAATAAAACATTCTTGGGTAGCCCAAGTGGAAGTTTAATAGCTTGTCCGTTGGGACTTTCAAATAATATAATGATGATGGCCATATAAATATATGGATAGATGAATAACTTCAGTGAGGAGCTTGTTACAACGCTACATACCACATCTCAAGTGAAATCAGACTCTGAAAGTGCTGTCTGGTGGGAAGGCCCAATTTTTCCAGTGCCAGCCCTGAAATTATATCTAAAAATACACAAACTGTGCGTCTGTATACATATGTGTACAGAACTGAAACACATTCGCAAACACACATGCTGTATATACATACTCAAATAGGTATGTGTGTGTATCATATGTTGTTTCTAAGTAGTATTTAGTATTTCAGGATCCTGGTAGTACTGAACCACTAAAACTTCATGGACTATTGACGTAAGTGAATTTACAGCTGTGTATTTGAGATTAGGTCTTAGCCCTGCTGTTCTCTAAAAAGAAATAGATAAATGAATGGGAGCATAAGGTTGTCATGTTATATTGTCTGGGATATACACAGCTTTTTCATTAGGTTCTTCCTCATCCCATAGCTTTGTAAATGTCTGTTTTGGTGCTTGTCTGCCACTGAGGAGTCTGTAGCCTGAAGGTAAAGTTATTTATGGAGGTTTGTTTGTTTATTTGTTTCTTGTAATATTTTCCTTGTAGCTGGGGATTTCTCAGGGAAGTTGATTTCTGATTACAGAGGATCTGGAAGCCTGATGTTGATGATCATGGGGGAAGCATGAGAGACAGAAAGAAGCTATCTCGGGTTGAGCTCTGGTGTGGTTGGAAGAACTATACCACCAAATGAAACTCAAATGGAATACTATTCTTTTCTGTACCCCAAAAGAACCTGTTCCTGGGGAGCTGCTGAGCTGCAGTCAAATAAAGTCTGGGTGCTCATATGAAATGTAGCATCAATCTCTGTCATAAGCCAGCAAAAATTCACTTTCTCTTAGCAGTGGGCAGAGGCTGGTACTGCAGTATGAAGGGAGGATGCTGGAGTGAGTGTTCTTGGTAAAAGGCAGTAGTAACCCAGTGACTTGTCTGTTGAGGATTTTAATAATTATTTTGTTGTGAGTTGGGTCTTTCCCATTAGAATTTCTCATTCCCCTTGACCTGAGTTTTCCTCAGCAGCCTACTGTATATTGGTTATGTTTTCTGCTTGAGACCGCTGTCTCACATGCTGGACTGAAGCAGCTTTTAGTGGCAGCGCTCAAAGTGATTCACATAAAGCCCCATGAAGATAAGAGACTTATATGAAATTTTCACATGGGTGAAATCAGTTGATGAATGTTTGCTGTGCTGAAAAATAAGGTGCTGCTGCTCTGATCTTTTAGTTGAGTGAAATGGCAGCAACAATAAAAATAGCTGTGGAAAAATTCTGTGGTAGGTGTCTTCGGGATCAACCTTGGCGTGGGAAAAGCATGGGGAGACCTGGTCCCTCATGGACACAAAGTGTACTAGAGAACTGGATATATTCTGTGTATAAACTGCACCAGTTAAAATGTTATTTGCATGACTTGTGTGATACCTGCACAACAATTGAATGGGCACATCCGGAAAAGGAATGCCAGGTGTACTTCTCTGGGGTTTTGCCTGTTAGTTGGGAGTGCAAGTCCAAGAGGTGATGGAATCCTAGATGTTCATTTTCTTTATGAGGAGTTTTTTTTTGGTGGTGGTAATGGTAAAATAGAAAATAAGAAGGAAACAAGGGTAGAAAGGGCTGCACATGCAAATAAGTGTGTTGAAAGATGCATGCCTTGACAAAACCTTGAGAGAACTGATCAAACTGATTAATGTGTAAAGCAATGGGATATAGACTGTGGGATCAGGAAGTTAAGTGTTTTGTGTGAACATTACAACATCAGTGCAATAAATTGATTGTCATTAGTACTTAAAACGCAATAGTCATTCGGTTATATTGGAAGTGATAACTAACATGAATTCATATTCCAAAACTTGCCTGCAATTTATAAATCTCCTAGGGGATGCTGAAATCATGTTGGAAATTTAAATTAACTCCTGTCATTATCGACAACTTTTTTCCTATCCTTTTCCACTCTATATTCTAGCTCGGAGAAAACTGCATTTTCAAGCAGCTTTTAAATGACAATGAGAACAATGCATGTGTGCAGTGGGTCTTTTAGTAATTGCCTTTTACAGTTGATTTCTATGATTTTCATGAGTACTTTGTAACAAAGAAGCCTGTTCACGTTGCCTCACTTTAAGCATCCTACTGGTTTCCTCAGGCTTCTTTCCCTTCCTTTGAGTGGAAAGCCATCAGCAGGAGCCTTGCTCACAGCTTCCACAGCACCCTCCAGCAGTCTCTGCCGGTCTCTGTTTAACCTGGAAGTTTAGATACCTGAAGTGAGTCACTGAGGTGTATCTGTGTCATAGCTGAGGTGACACACTGAGACTAGTGTGCAGTGGGGCTGCATGGAAGATGTCCATATCTTCCTCAAATGGCTGCTTATTAATTGCATTTCAATACTTAGGTATTATACATAATCACCCTTTGGAAACCGATGGAAAGGCTCTTACTGCTTTGAGGTGGTTGAAAACGGACCATGTATGGATTAAGACAGACTGCTGGTGATGGAGCCACAGACCTTATTTGTAGCCAAATACTGCTTGGAGCTGCCAGGGTGAAATTTGGTGCAGGATGGAAGTCGGTCCATCCAAGCAATGATGTCTTCATGCTCTTGCTGACCAGGACAGCCTGTTAACAACAGGACAGGCAGTGGATTGGAGGAGGTCTTTATCTTTCCTAGGTTGTGCTAGGGTGGTATAAATAAACGATGAAGCATTAGTGGGACGTGTTCAGTGTTCATCAGTGTTCAGAAATGTTCATCTGTGTCCAAAAATCATAGAATGATAGAACCATTAAGGTTAGAAAAGTCCTCTAAGATCATGTCGTCCAACTGTCAACCCAACACCAGTATGCCCTCTAAACCATGTCCCCAAGTGCCACATCTACATGTTTCTTGAAATGGTCATCTGTGTCATCATTTACTGTATGTTACCACATGTACTTGGCAGATAGTTGTGATCATAATTACAGATGCCTTGTGGCACAGATGCAACAGTGGATTTAAGTCTAGTAGGCTAGCCTGGCTTTAACATTTATTAACCTGAGTCTTTACCTGAGAACTTTATTGAGCAGTTTTGTTTTCTTAGTTGTGTTTTGTCTGTTCTCAATGTCTGAGTACGTGTATGCAACTGCATTTAAATAACCATAAAGTCTTCCTTAATTTTGATTTTTTTTTCTGTAGGTATCTGTAATGGTTGGCTAGTAAAGATTGTGTACTGCTTTTTCTTGTTGGCTCCGATCTCACTATGTGATCTTTAGCTGCCCATATAAAACCCGATAATGTTTGACTATCACAGTGCTACACAGGTAATGAGAATCCTGTCCATTCCAAAAGGTAGGGACTAAAAAGGAGTCTTCCAATATCTTATAAAAGCAATCAAGTTTAGACTTAATTGAAACTACTGGTAAATAAAAATAGTAACTTCAGGGTGTGATTCATCCTCTTGTATGAACTTATTCAAATGTTTGTCTGATTTTATTTTTTTCTACTGTGATTCTACTATATTGCATGCATGTACATACAGATGTGATTGGATCCCTATCCCTTAGGGTTTTTTTATCTCACAAAAATGTATACATGTACATATAGATACAAGTATCTATATGTACATATATATATATGTATATACATACACAAAAAATACAATTCAAAGTTGTTGCTTTTGTGTGTGTATAATTTTCTTGCTTTCTGTTTTATTAAATATATGGTAACTAGTTATTTCATTTATTTTACTTTTAATTACAATTTGAGTAGGTAATTCTGAAATGATGCTTTCTTCAGTACAGTTTTTGGCTCTCAGTCACCCATCTTCCCTTTTCTCTCTCTGCCACAGGGTAAAAGGATGATGTGATGGAGGTGAACATGGGCCGCTGGTCAGGCACACGGCCCCCTCCGCCTTGCCTTGCCCTTCTGCTTGTCAAGCTCCTGGCATCCCTCTGCCAGGTAGCTCATGGAGCCGCCCCGCTTGGCTTTCACTTCACACATTCCACATACAATGCAACCGTGTACGAGAATTCGGCTGCCAGGACCTACGTCAACAGTCAAACGAGAATGGGCATTACCTTGGCCGACCTTTCTTGGGATATCAAGTACAGGATAGTGTCTGGTGATGATGAAGGCTTTTTTAAAGCAGAGGAAGTTGTCATCGCTGACTTTTGCTTCCTGAGAATAAGGACTAAAGGTGGGAATTCTGCTATATTAAACAGAGAAATCCAGGACAACTATTTATTGGTGGTGAAAGGATCTGTCAGAGGAGAGGACTTGGAAGCATGGACAAAAGTGAACATCCAGGTTTTGGATATGAATGATTTAAGACCTTTGTTTTCACCAACTACGTACTCTGTCACGATAGCGGAAAGCACTCCTTTAAGGACTAGCATTGCACAGGTGACTGCAACAGATGCGGATATTGGGTCCAATGGTGAATTTTATTATTATTTCAAGAGCAAAGTTGATCTTTTCTCAGTACATCCCACGAGTGGTGTTATCTCCTTAAGTGGTCGGTTAAATTACGATGAGAAAAATAGATATGATCTTGAGATTTTGGCTGTGGACCGTGGGATGAAGCTGTATGGAAACAACGGTGTAAGCAGTACAGCCAAGCTTTATGTTCACATTGAACGTATAAATGAACACGCCCCAACGATAACTGTAGTAACGCATACTCCCTTTCCATCAGACAAGGAACCTACCTATGCAGTTATTAACATTGACGACCTTGATGAAGGAGCCAATGGGGAAATTGAATCTGTTTCGATTGTGGCTGGAGATCCACTAGAACAGTTCTTTCTGACTAAAGAAGGTAAATGGATGAATGAGTACAAAATCAAAGAAAGAAAGCCTATTGACTGGGACAGTTTCCCCTATGGTTACAATCTGACTCTCCAAGCAAAGGACAAAGGATCTCCTCAGAAATTTTCTGCAGTAAAACTGGTCCACATTGCTAGTCCCAAGAAAGAAAGTATCCCCTTGAAGTTTGAAAAGGAAGCATATGATGTTTCCATCAGTGAATTTTCACCTCCAGGTGTGGTGGTTGCAGTCGTTAAGCTGATGCCTGAGCCCCTGGGTGTGGAATACAGAATATCTCCTACTGAGGGTGCTGAGAATTTTAAGATCAATCCCATCACAGGCCTTATTACTACTGCTCGTCCTTTGAAAATCATTGAGAAGGACCTCTATGAGTTAGAAGTACATACGAACAAAGGAGATGATTTAAAAGCACAGGTTACTGTCAGGTTAGAAGATGCCAATGATCACACTCCGGAGTTCCAACAGCCTTTGTACAGCTCATTCGTCAATGAAAGTGTCCCTGTGGGGTTTAGCGTTTTGGCAGTTTCAGCAGTCGATAAAGACAGGGGAGAAAATGGATACATAACATACAGCATTGCCAGTCTGCACTCACTACCATTTATAATAAACCAGTTTACGGGTGTCATCAGCACATGTGAAGAACTGGATTTTGAGTCCTCACCGGAAAGCTACAGATTCATTGTAAGGGCTTCCGACTGGGGTTCTCCCTACCGCCACGAAAGCGAGGTGAATGTCACCATATACATAGGCAATGTCAATGATAACAAACCCCTCTTTGAAAAAGTGGCATGCCAGGGAGTGATTTCATCTGACTTTCCCGTTGGTGGTCACATTACTGCTGTTTCTGCTATAGACATAGATGAGTTAGAGCTTGTAAAGTACAAAATAATCTCTGGAAATGAGCTTGGCATTTTTTATTTAAATCCTGACTCTGGTGTCCTGCAGCTTAAAAAATCTCTAATTAATTCTGGCATAAAGAACAGCAATTTTGGCCTTAAGATAACGGCCACTGATGGAGAGAACTTTGCTGATGCTATGTTTGTTAATATTTCAATAGTTCATGGGAAAGTATCTTCGAAGACCTTTAGCTGTAGAGAGACCAGAGTTGCCCAGAAGCTAGCAGAAAAGTTGCTCAAAAAGGCAAAAGCGAATGTGAAGCTGAATTTGGAAGATGGTTTTCTTGATTTTTATTCAGTGAACAGGCAGGCACCACATTTTGACAAAACTTTCCCTACTGATGTGATGGTTTCAGAGGATCTGCCAGTTGGATCCACCATCCTAAGGATAAAAGCCTATGATGCAGACTCAGGCTTTAACGGAAAGGTAGTTTATACTATTTCTGATGGTAATGCAGATAGTTGTTTCAACATTGACATAGAGACAGGGGTACTTAAAGTTCTTATGCCCTTGGACCGTGAAAAAACAGATCTCTATCTCCTTAATATTACAATTTATGATTTAGGTAACCCACAGAAATCTGCGTGGAGACTATTGACTGTCACTGTAGGGGATGCAAACGATAACAAGCCTGTTTTTTTACAGGACAGTTACTCAGTTAATATTTTAGAAAGTACAAGTCTTGGTACAGAGATTATCCAAGTAGAAGCCAGAGACAAAGACCTAGGGTCCAACGGGGAAGTGATTTACTCAGTACTGACAGACACCCAGCAATTTGCCATCAACAGTTCCACGGGAGTGGTGTACGTTGCGGATCAACTAGACCGGGAAACAAAAGCAAACTACACCCTAAAGATTGAGGCTAGGGACAAAGCAGAGAGTGGCCATCAGCAGTTCTCTGTTGTGCCTCTGAGGGTGTTTTTGGATGATGTCAATGATTGTTCTCCAGCCTTCATCCCATCCAGTTACAACGTGAAGGTGCTTGAGGACCTGCCGGTCGGCACTGTCATAGCTTGGCTAGAAACTCATGATCCAGATCTTGGCTTGGGAGGCCAGGTCCGATACTCGCTGGTGAATGATTACAACGGGCGCTTTGAGATAGACAAAGCCAGCGGTGCAATCCGCTTGAGCAAAGAGCTGGATTACGAGAAGCAGCAGTTCTACAACCTGACTGTGCGTGCCAAGGACAAGGGCCGCCCGGTTTCTCTCTCTTCAGTTTCTTTTGTGGAGGTGGAAGTGGTGGATGTTAATGAAAATCTCTACACTCCCTATTTTCCTGACTTTGCCGTCATTGGATCTGTAAAGGAAAACTCCCGCATTGGTACAAGTGTTTTGCAAGTTGCTGCTCGAGATGAAGACTCCGGAAGGGATGGGGAGATCCAGTATTCCATCAGGGATGGCAGTGGACTGGGGAGATTCAGCATAGATGAAGAAACTGGTGAGTTTTGTTTCTAATTTCCTTTTCCATATAGGTTCTTGCAAAAGGAAAGCTTAGGCATAATTATTTTCTGCCCATAACATGGAGTTTGGTTCTTCTTAACAGGCAAGAGAAAATTACAAATAAGAATTTTCCAGGCACAGCAATGACATGATTTAATTACCTGTTTACATTCATCACTCTGTGGGTGTGAAGCAATGCACATTGCTTTTCTGCAGCTGTGTGGTGACTCCATTTGAAAAACAGTGGTGGTTCCTTAAGGTCTCTCTTGCATCACTGTTGATTGTTGTAAATTGCTCAGGTGGCCTCCACAGTCACAACACTCATGACCTTGAATGCGGTGTTAAACCCAGTGGAAGGAAATAAAGCACAAAAAATAAGAATTACTTAATCCTAAAACTTTTTTTGGTATTGTTCTTATTGTTGGTGAGTGTAATTTTTTATGGTAGTCTGCAGTCTGGAATGAGATGCCATTCTGCATAATGTGCTTTCCTGTAGCATGCAGTCTTCATTAGTGTAGGCATGCCTCGTGTAAAGGCAGGAATACAGGGAAAGATGCACTCAGCCTGTGGTAGCTTTTGCTTGGTGGCAGTAGTATTAATAGAGTGAAGATTTTAAAAATACTAAACTTCGCTTCCACCACATCCTGTTGGAAAATGTGGAAAACACCAAGTATAAGAGGCTATCTAGTAAAACACAGTTAACAAGCTGGCTGTTTAAATTTGTGATAGCTTTTGGGAGCAATGATGGTGCAGCTCCGGTACTCGAAGAAGTGAAGAAATTAGAAAATATTAGTCAACAGTTTCAAAAATTATATTAAATATGTTGAGTCTGTGGGCTTACTGTGGTTTAAGCAGACTTTGCATGTCTTTTTTTTTCCTTAAGCTTTTAATTGAGAATGTGGTATTAAGGCATAAGATTAAAATGTATGTTTTGGCAAATTCAAACTGTTTAATCAAATGTCAGCTTTCTAAACTGAACATTATGAAAAACAGACGACATTACAAATGCTGTAGATCTCATCTGAACATAAGCAGTGTAAAATATTTTTATTCTATTTGTGCTGTAGGCTCTGTGCTGGAGCTGTGCACAGATGATAGTCAAAAGCTTGTGTCCAGAAATGTTTGAGTGTCAGAATTCAAGAGGATACCTTCTGTGATTACCAGAAATGTTAAGAACTAAGTAAGTTGAACTAACTCGGGCAACATTATTTAGGCAGTCGAACATGAATTTCAGTTTTAAGTTCCTGTATTTGAAAATACTGGCCTATCTTACTGAGTAGCATGAAGTTCAGCTAAACTGATTATCATCAAAGCAGTGCGAGATTGATCTGAATGCTTCAGCTTTGTTATGAAAATCTCAGGATTCAACATCTTTTGAACTGAAAAGAATTGTTAGGGAACAGGCTTCCATGAGAACAAATTAGTGTGTGTCATTCATTAATAAATTAGCCCGAGTTCTTAACCTGCATCTATCCTAGCAAGGGTGATACCTGGTTAGGGCTCCTCTTCCTTAAAACATGGATCGTTTTTTGAGAAGAGATAAATGGGCTTAGTTTCTTTCTAGAATTGAAATTCCGTTCATGAAAAAAAGAACAACAACACAACAATATAGAACTTTTAAATTTACATATCTTTGTCTTCCATGAGAAAAAAGATACCATTCCAGAAGATACCTCATAATGCACTGGTTCACAGTACTCTTTTGGATCCTTTCTGTATGTGTTTTCCCTAACTGTTCGATAAATCTTAAGCCATCTTGAACACAACTTGGGTGCATGACTGCAGACAGGGCTGTGTGGGAGCAGGATTTGAGGGTTCAGGAGCTACTCCAGTTCACGCTGTTGTAACGTGAGTGCAGAATTTGACCTGCTGTGTCAAATAGGACAAAACATTAATACTCTGCTATTAAACTGGTGGCAACTTAAATGCTGCTGAGTGATGAATCAGCTTTCTAGCTGTAGAAAAGAGCTCAAGTCACATACTGAATTAATTTGCAAAGAGATAGCTGTTTATTTACTTTCAGTGCAGTTAATTTGTCACTTTTAAAGTGACCAACTCTATTGGCTTACACGCAGTCTCTCCTGAAATTTGTGAAGGTAAGCAGGAGGGTGAGGTACAACAAATCAATATTTTTGGCTGCTGCCTTAATGAAAAGAAGACTGCAGTATCCATTATAATCATTAGGATATAAACTGGGCCAAATTCATCCTGAAATGTGAGCAGGCTGGACTCCAAGCAACTCTGTGCTTTCAGCAGAATTCTGCTTGAGTGCATTATTTTTATTCTTCCACAGTATTCCAGCATAGCGGTGTCAGCCCCTGCGCTGAGTGAGCAAAGTATATGTTGCTTGGGATTATAACAAAACTTGTGATTCATAGCTGAAAAAAAAAAAAAAAAAAAAAAAAAAAAATTTTTTNTAAGGTTTTTTTTTTTTTTAAGTTGAGAACTCTGTGAATTCCTGCCTCAGTGGACATTCAGTTTGTCAACAGCCTAGGTGTGCAGTTCATACTCATTGATTTCCCATCTTCGTTGGCCTATTTATTGACTTTTGGTATAGATGCCACAATCCATTGAGTGACATGCAATGTGATCTCGCCATTTGTGGATTCTATTTTTGCTTTTGTCTTCTGTTCAGAACCACTTTTTATCTCTCCCCTTCTCTTGGACTCGTGATGTAATCTACATAATAAATTGTGATCATCTACAGACAGAACTAGCTACGTTATGGTCAAGACAGAGAAACAAATGACTGAGAAATGTGATTCATTTTAACCAGAAGTGAAAATACAAAATAAATTGTGTGAGTCATGCTCTATAAGTGCGCTGGACAGGAACATGGTAGTCACTTTTCCATCTATAGAAGGACATCAAAATCTGATGCTCTGATCTTACTTGGTGAAGCGGGTTTCAACCTTTCCCTTACATAGCTCATGGGCTGTGGAGAAGCTGAAGCCATTTCTTCTTCCTTGGTACCACTCCTCACCGGCCTGGTAATTGCAGTTCCTTAGAAAAAAAAATATTTTAAAACCCTCTATATTTCCAAAGTGTTGTAGCACAAAATGAGCAGAGATCTAAAGAATTTTTTGGGATAGCAGCATATTCTGGGTTTTCATCCTAGTGATAGCTCTGCTAGATACAAGTTGTTTGGAAGTGGTCTCCATCACAGGTCCTCTACTGCCTTCTTAAAATCCTGGATTTTCTCTGCTCTAGTATGTACACCTTCTCAGTGCTAATACCACAGCAAAGCGGTGTGGTTTTGCTGTCTCGGGAGCTCATGGGGACTCCAGCGAATGCATATGGGCATGCGATCCCACCTGCCTTGGTGACTAGCTGCCAGCCAGCAGTACTTCTGTCCTGGCTGCAGTGGGAACTTGGACAACTAACGAGACTTCCTGACTTCTCGAAAAGTTGAGTTAGATGAGATCACTTCTAGTCTGAATGCTGACGTCCTCCTCCTTATTTTTTCATGATTTGTGGTTCAGCTAAACAGCATTTTTGACTCCAGCTCCACTTTTTAGTCTGGCATGTTTTTCTGCTCTTTGCACGGTTGATGTAACAGCCTGGCACTAGAAGAGTTCTATATTTACCCCTACTTTACCCGTGGATGTGCTAGTAGTAGAAAGGGGATGAGCTGAGTTCTAGAGGAGCAGAGAAATGAGAAACACTCAGCATCTTCTGCTGCAGAAACTTCTGTAGGCTTGGTAGGAGTTAATGTGATGGTGCCCCTGGATGTAGATAATGACTAACCCACTGCTTTGCTGGGAAATCTGAAGCAATCAGCTTTTGCTGCTTTTTCTCAGGAAAGCACCACAACATCTCAAGTTGCATTGAAACTGACCGTGGAGACAAAATGGTCGTGTTAATGAAATGCGTATGGGATCTTTGATGTTCTTGCAAAACCCATAATCATGGACTTAAGCAACACTTTCAAAACTTACTAACCTCATTTTACAAGTTTATTCAGGAGTTTGAGTCCCCTCATTTTTGTTGGGATTTCAAATTCTGGCATTAGATGGCGTTTGTTTCCACCCCTGCAGAGCACCCTAATAAGAAGGCAAGCTGGAGGATGGCCCTGATAACTTGTTATCTTTAGGTGCTTTCAGCCCTGACAAATTCAAATGAATAAGCCAAGCCTGTCTTACACATCACTGAAATCTTAAATATGATGTTAATTGGAAGTGGATTTCAAATTGTTATAAACTCCATGGTTTTGTTTACGGTGCCCAGCATAGCAGTCTGAGGTATTTTGAGATCTTTTAAGGTGCCTTAGGAGTAATTGAAATTCCTGACAAACTTGCTGGAGTCCAAAAAGAAGCCAGTTGGTGTTGGAAAACCCTAATCATGGCTTCAAACAACTAATAATGGAAACAAGAAATGCCAGACTATATAGTTTACAATAAAGCAGACCTGCCCACCCTGTTTTATCCTTCTGGTTAAAGGGGATGAATGTATTGCTTCAGACTCCTTGCGTATTGCTGCCTTCTGAAATAGTTTTCAGTTATTCTGTGTGCAAGTTGAAGGATACTTTCATTTATTACAATCTGAATGGTCTGATAAATATTTATGTGGGACCATTACTAGCGTTTCCTTGAAACAGAATCAAGTGAAAATGAAAATGGTCTGTGATACGTGTTTTCTTTCTCCCTGACTTACTTAATTCTGTGAAAGCTTATAAGAGCTAGTGGCTAAATCTGTGAAGACTCACTCATGGACCTGAGCTCATTTCAGAGTTTTGAAGTATTAGTGTTAGAGATAACATCTCTATGATTTTCCTCCTGAGATGTAGGCAAATTTTGTTGCCCAGAGCAAGTATTTCTGAGCCATTTAGTTAGCTGAGGCTTCTAAAAGCAGTTTTCAGGGTAACTTTAGAGAAGTAACTTTAAGAGAAGTGCCAGTGTGTGCTGGTGTGTGCTGGCTCAGGAAAGGAGGATGAGGATGCTTGCAGTGATGTGAGCTGGTAGGGCTGGAGCTGGTCTGTGCTGAGCCAGCTCTCCTTCGTGGTTCTCTATGGGAAGGAGCGTGCCAGGTGGATTGCAGCTCTGGCCGAAATCTGATCTGTCACCCTCTGTCTGTGTCAGGCATGAGTAAAGCATTCCTGGGAACAGCTATTTTGGAGTCTGCCATCACATGTTATCATTACTCTGGGAGTTAGCTTTGGCAGCTTTTAATAGGGCAATCTTTCCTTCATTTATGATTTCCAATTTTAGGAAAGTAATTGTTAACACTTTTTCTTTAAAATTAGTTGTGGTGGAAAAACAAGTTTTTTTGATAAATTCTGTGTCTGTGTATTTATAATTTCCCTGTCACTTGTGGCTATAAATTAGTAAAGGAATGAGGTCAGTCTTGGTTTCACTGGAATTTGTTTAAGTTTTTATTTAATAATACAAACCCTAAAACAATGCCTGAGCTTACAAAAATATTTACTTTAAAGAGTCCTTTATATCATTTTGACATATTTTGAAAGTTTCCTAAGTGAGGCCAGCCATGCAGAATTGTTCCATTCAAGCTGTTCAGCCTTCTTGACTTTATACCCCCCAAAACAGATCATGGTGTACAATTTTTATAGTTAGCTGTTATTTGCATGGTTTTCCTTCTTTGGAAAATGTTTAGAGAAGACCTTTTATTATTCAGGATGCTCCCGATAATACGGTACTTCTTCTCAATCTTAGAGTAATTTATTTTTTTATAGAGAAATACGCAGTTAGCATGTCTTCCTAGCTATCACCTTTGTCAACCTTGAGATTTATTTGCAAGAATGTTTTGTACCATTGTGTTCTGTTATCCTGTCCCTTAGTGTTTTAGTCCAGAAGCAACCCCTACATGATCCCGTGCATTACAATCCCCAAGTTACATCCCGATGCACCTGCATAAAGCCGTGGGACCAAGCCACACACTCGCTGCTTAGACCAATGGAAAATTTCCTTCCTGTGTCTGCTGTTCAGTCTGAGCATCTGAGCACCAGCTTTTAGCCTGGCATCACTTCAGACCGTGATCTACCTTCACGTATGAGTGATTCATGTTAACTGAGAGGAAACAGAACAGTTTTGGGGGAAAAATCTGTTTCAGCTCTTCCAAGGCACCAACGGAAGCCCGTAGGCATGGGAAGTGAGGTTGTTAATGCAGAAGTGCAAGTTTATGAGCGTGTTGAGGGCAGTGCAAGCGGTCCAGCCCTCCTGGGATGTACTGAGGAGGGGGAAGATGGATGTTGCAGCAGTGTCTGAGATTACATGGATCCACTTTGCAGTGCTGCCTAATCCCTTCCTGAAACAAGTCCAAGAAAGAGGGTTCTCTGGTGGCCAATAATACTGAGGACACATCCTCCCATCTGACCCCTGCAACAGCTTGTGTGGCTTTTTAGGAAGCAATAAAACTAGACAGACTTGGTCAGGAATTTTTTGGGGCTTGTTTGGAGCACAGACAGGTGGTAACACTGGATTGATCAAAACCAGAAGTCCGTGTATCTCTTCCTCTGCTTCGATACGTATGCAGGCTTCAGGATTTACCCTGGGTCCTGGCTTAAAGCATGCTTTGTGCAAAGTTGTTCTTTCTTTAAGGACTGCAAGTAATGGCAAATAGGGCACTTGCTTGCAAAGCTCTTCCAATTTTTCGTTGCTGTCATTGCTTAAAAATTATGTCATGTTTCAAGAGTGTTTGGCAATTTTCGGCATTCAAGTCTTGGAACTTGTTAGGTCTTTGTCAGTACAGAAAAATAAAAAATAATAATAATAAAATAAAAAACAACAGTTCTTCATTTGTTGGCTATCTCTCTGTTTGTACATACAGGCTTACCTGAAAATGGATGTTCAGAGATGAGCTTCTACAGCTCATGGAGCAGATTCTTTTAAGCTGTAGTCCGCTGTTTAATGTAAACATCTTTATTACTTTTTATACACTTACAGTGTCTTATTAGCATTGAAGTGTTGCCAGTAAGAAATAACAGAGAGAAAGCTAAACTCTGTGCATGTGAGTGCGGAGTTTTGCTTGCAGTTGGTTTGTATTAGGCAGTCACACTAAGAGATTTTTGTGTTTCTCAGGCTTGAGTTGTCCATTGGCATTGACCTGATCATTTTCTGCATACCTGTTAAAAATGCTTGGTGTGTTCCTGTGCAGTTAGCAGATTGTCACATCCTTTTCTTTTCCCATGGATGTTTTGGAGATACTTCTGCAGACTCCATGCCTCTGGTGTTTCACAGAGTACACCGCAGGAACATGGGATGGGCAGCTGCATGCTCTGCAGGATGCAACTCCCGAAGTTTCTTCTTTTGGAAAATGCTTTTCAGTTACTTTGATGGTGTTTTCATCTTGTAGATGAGCAAAATGTCCTCATGTTACAGGTACAACTGAAATGACAGACTTGAGACATATGCAGCTCTGGGCTAAAGAGGTGCAGAGATTTTCGTCTGGATTGAGCTGAGTGGCTGCTTATTCCAGTGAAAATAACCAGGGTTTGGTTATCAACCTGAGCTTCTCATACAAGAGGTCATCTTCTTGAGGAGCATGGATTTGTAGCGAGGACCCTGGCAGGGTCCCAGTCACCAGTGCAAGGGACAAAAAGAGCCGGGCGCCGGGCTCAGTGAGGAGCCAGCACCACCGGCAGTGTGTGGCAGTGGTGCCAGATGCAGCCTGATGGATGGGTGATGAGAAATTGAGGTGAATTGATGGGATTTTGTGCTGGGGTTGTGTTAGAGCCAGAAATGTAAATTCTATGCAAGGTGAAACTTGTGTGTCTGCATCCTGCATGCATGTGGCCATTAACACTGATGGATAGTGATCCTAGAGACCGTCAGGAACAAAATTAAGCTTTCCTGCTCTAATTTGTGTGAAGACTAACTATTGAGAAGTGTTTACCTTGACCTGAGAGCAATCTGAATATATGTGGTTTTAAAGAGCCATCCTTTTCCACAGTGTGAGGGCTAGGTTGCTTCTTTTTTCACAATTGATGCATTGGGTTTTTCAGTTTTACCAAAATGTGCATAGCAGATTTGTTCCTGATTTGTAGATGTTTGCAGCCCAAAATTACTTATATGCCTATTTATCAGGGGATTTTTCCTCATATTTCATAAGAAAATTTTACTGAAAATTTGTGTTCTGGAAGTGTAACTTTGCACATAGATTTTTAAAAATACTTTTGCTTCTGATACTGGTTCAGTTTGTAAGGTGAGATTTTGCAAAAAAAAATAAAAACACCAAACCCTAACTGCAAATCAGTTAAATTTTTAATAACTTTTTTTTTTTTTTTCCCCAAAAGCTTTATTTTTATGAGAAAATAACTATGGGGTTTAATTAAATTTGCCAGGATACTTCACAGTCCCCAAATACCTTTCATCTAAAGTACACAAAGTATTTTTCACATTTTAATGAAGGAAGCTCTTTGATGTGCAATGTTTATGCAGTTTCCCATTTTAGTGATCGGGTGTGAGAGGTGCAGAGAAGTTAATAGTTTGGTTCTTTGAGGGGGGGTGGGAATGGCAGTGTAGGAATTCATTAAAAGAGCAGGAACTTGGGGTGTTGAGCATCTCTGTTACAAAGCCGTACTCTATCATAGCATACAGTGGGGCAGATTTTTCTGACTCCCAGTATCTCTTGCCATACGAGAGCACCCTTCTGATGCTACGCAGGACCTTGGGGCTGGTGTTAAAAGGACTGGATTTTATTGTTTCTGAGATTTTCTATAAGGACAAACTGATTTGCACTGTGCTGCTTCTAATTGGCTCTCTCAGTGTTTGTTTGTTTTTTAACCTTGCTTAATTATCATTAGGCAGTAACTCCGAGGTGATGACAGATCGCAGTCCAAGTCCATGATTAAGGCAGCTCCCTCTGGGACCATAACCCTACATTTTGCACTGAGGGAGAGCACTGATAGCCGCGAGCAGCAGCAACCAGATGTGGTCAGGAGATGGCAGGAGCCCTGGGCTCAGAGCACGGAGGGAGACCTCTGGCCAGGCCAGCCATTTGCTAATGAGATCAGGAGCTGTTTCGAGCGTGTGGTATCCTTGCATCCTAAGTGGCTCTGCCTTTAACTAGATACCTTCATTTGAGCAGCGTGTGGTTCAACGTGGGCAGCAATCAGTTTCTGAGAGCAAAGCATCCTTCTGGAGAAAGGGAAAGTGATCAGAGAGGAAGAGTCTGCCCACAGGGGCATTTGGAGAGGAGATCAGAGCTGTTCATGGGGAAGGAAGAGGACTGGCATTTAGCAGTGCTGTCCAAGGGGAAATGGCAAAATCTGTTTAGAGTTAGCCCCTTTCTATTTATTGTCAAATAGCATTGCTGCCTCTCACCAAACATGGAAGGCAGTATCTGAATTACAAGCTATGAAGCTTTAAATAGTTGATGCTGGAAGTGAAGAAAACATTCCATTGGTGGAGGTCACAGGCTGTAGCCATTCCTGAAAGGCCAAGGGCTTTATTGTTATATTGTTAAGAGCACAGCTATTTAATGGGGATTTCCTTTAATTGCTTAATCTTTCATAATGAACATTAATCTGTCACTGGCAAAGATAAAATCCATCTAATTCTCAGAAAATCTGCTTCTCTTTGTCCGTACCAACAAATTAAAACTCCTGTGACACTGGTTAGAAGCTCTGTGTAGAAACTGAGTGTGGTCAGAATTAACTGTGTGGTTGCAGGGAGGGACACTGCACCGCTGTGCACTGCCAGGTGTAATCCAGCCCACTCTGACGAGGGGGTTTAGGCTCTCCTGGAGAGTCCCTGTAGGGGATGGGAACCTCTGGCAAAGGAGCCGTGATTCCCTTTCCCTGCTCAACTGGATCCAGGAAGATACCATCTTCTTCACTGCAGTTCCTGAAGGACACAGCTACACAGAAGTAGCAGCTTTTTCTGGATTAACTTCCATTACAGTGGAGGAATCCCATTTCTGCAGTAAAATGAGGCTGTGATTCCCATCTCCCTTTAACCTGGCATTTATCTGCTGAGCTGGTTCAAGCAAGCAATCAGAGGAGAACTCATCCTTTTTGGAGAAAATAAATGAAAGGATCAGTTCTATAATCAAATTTATGGGCTCTGCAAAATGAGGCATTTTGGTGGAAGCAGAGAATGGAGATCAGCTACAAAGCTCAGCTGGGTTGCCCTTTTGATGGTTGTGCTAGATTAATATGATTGGGACCGCATGGCTGTCAGAGTATCCATGCAAGGAGCCGCAGCAGAATAATCTGTTTCTCGACAATTTCTGCCAATCTATATGGAGATATTCACATTATATCCACATAGGAAATTAGTAACTGCTTGTTTTGTAGACATTGCCCAATGGAAAGTTCTTCTGATAAACAAGGAGTGTACTTCAGCAGGATGGAGGAATAGTTTGGAAATAATATGTGGTCAGAGCTGCTGGCTTGTCCTGGTGGTAGTGGCAGTACTGATGGAGAGAGCAGGGTGTGTGCTAAAATGGGATTTGGTATGTTAGCTGATTAGGATGGCTATTTGCTACATTGTGTTCATGGTCCGGGCCCCTGAGCCTGACCTGACAGCACAAGTAAGAGCAGCTATCAGGTGGCTAAAGCTGCTTACTGTATGTTACAGAAGATACAAAATCCCTCTGGCAGTGCAACTAACCTTTTCATGCCTCACTTTACCTGCCTGTGCAATAAGTCTAATGATCATCACATTGTCAAAGGCATTTTGGTGCCATTTGTGATGCTGGCATGATTAATGTCTTTAAACTGCAGTGAGTGATTTTGATGGAAACACGCAGCAAAATGCATTGCATAAATACAGTCACTTGCTATTTGAAGTTGAAGGGTGTTAATGGAGAAATCCCTTCAGGATTCACATCTTTCCTGTTTGAATCTCCAAGGAAAACTGTAGCATCTCAGTGACCTACTTAAGCTGGTACATTTATTCCAAATAATTAACTGTAAAAATGTTACATTCACTGCACTGGGCATAGCCAGCAGCCCCACAGTCAGACTGCCCGATCTTTCCTTTCAGCCTTCTGGGCTTGAATGATGCTCCGAAATGTGGCTCAACACACAGTGAAAACAAAAATAGAAGATTAATTTCAGTGTCAAGGGAGATGAATCCTTGCTGTTGTTCCTTGCCTGCTGTGGCAGCAGTGCCTCTGTTGCTGCTTGGGTGTTACTGGCCAGATCGTAGGTGCTGTGATATAGAATCAAAGAATGGTTTGGGTTGGAAGGGACCTTAAAGCCCATCCGGCTCCATTCCCCTGCTGTGAGCAGGGTTGCCACTGGATCAGGCTGCCCAGGGCGCCATCCACCCTGGCTTTGAATGCCTCCAGGGATGGAGTACCCAAAGCTTCTCTGAGCAGCTTGTATGATAAATGAATTTATCGAGATCGGGCTCCACTACTAAGTAGAAGGGGAAGGTTCATGATGGCTCCTGTCCTGCGCAGGGGTCACTGGGTCACCAAATCCTATGGGACAGCAGATGGACACCCTAAAATGGGCTGCCTCTGCCCTGTGCTGTGGTTTGAAGTGTGCAACATGAGCGTAACCAGGTGGGAAGGCTGTATGTGAGGGTGATGCACACCGGGAGCTCTATTTCTCTCTTGGTTTACCTTAATGAATAGTTTTGACAGCTACTGGCTAACCTTAGGTGCTGCTTTCTTCGAGTAATTCCATGTCAGTAAGGAACACTGCCATGTTGTCCTTGTTTTAAATACAGCACAAGGCTCACTAGAGAGGTGACAGGAATTAACCTGAAGAACTCATTCCCGTGGCTGGGCTTTAAGCCAAGTGATGTGAGGCAGCACGAAGAAGGAAGAGCAGATCAGTGGTGCCTGCAGCATGGGGTGTTTTGGCTCGAGAATGTGCTGAAGGAACAAGTCTAGCATAGTTTCAGGGGCTTGCCGAAACTTCTTTTATGTTATGTGGCTTAAAAGACAGTAATAGATCTTTTAAGGAAGGATGCTCCATCATTCTTGTTTTTGTTGGCTTGGTTTTTATAACTGTATTGACTTCTGTAACACAGGGAATGGGGACCAGGGCAGGGATGTCCAGGCTGAGCGCTGTAGGCAGAGCTGCAGACCGCTCGCTCCTTTCTTACAAACTGGTGCTTGACCTTCTCCAGTTTTGTTGGATTTCTGTTTTGTTTTGCATTTTGTTTTACTTCAGTATATGGAAGTTTCTGTCTTCCTTGTCGATCTACATTTGAAGCAATTCCTCTTAAAAAAACTTATTGTTTCCAGGTTGCAGTACTTAACTCCAGAATCATTTTTTTCCCCTAGTTTTTCACTGATCTGGAGTTAAAGCACAGAGCTGGGCATCTTCCTAAAGATTTCAGGAATCTGTTACTTACCAGGGTTGGAAATAATCTCATGTCCCAGTGTCACAACCTGATAAGGCTGTAGAGCCAGGGCTTGGTAGTGCAGAAGGGGAGTTTTATTTTAACAGAAGTGCTCAGGGACAAGGCAGAGCCAAAGATTAGTGATGCTGCAGTCTTGGTTGAGTTGCCTGATGTCACTGAAGCTAATTTATGTATTGAATTATGTGTTCTAAACAAGTGGAAGCCTTGGGATGGCAGACCTTACAAATATTTTAAAAAATTATTAAACTACATGGCAGTAAAATACCTTTCCCTGTCCTTAATCATTCATGTATTGTGTGTTTTCTGTGAATATGACTTTATGTTTCTAACCAGCCAGTAGTTATATTGCTAATGGTGATAAGGAAAGGCAACAAAAGGAGGGAACATGCACTGAAGGTAATGTTTCCTGGTCTTTGTCAGCAGCCTCTGTTTTGACCTTTTCATTTGTGGTGGATGCTGGAGTGTCTCCTGGACAATGCACTGCCAGTGCGGTGTGATTTATGGGCACTATTTTTGAGAAGCCACAATATTCTGCTTCATTCTGAAGAGAGGTTTAAAAACATACAAAAGTTGGGAAAATATTATCTGTCTTTTAAAAACAAGATTCATGAACAGATGTATATATCTATTCTGTCATCATACAGATGGGCAAAAACTGTTTAGTTGTCATGGCAGCAAAATGTACAGTATCGTAGAAGAAGGAAAAAAAATAGAAGAAAAAATCCTATGTTGCCAGTTGTTGTACCATGGCAGCAGCTCTGAGTTTTGAGTTTTATTGTTCTGAAACTTCACTTCAAAATCCTCCAGACCATGTTTCTCATCTGTGGCAGTATCTGTGTCCTGTGATCTCCCTGCGATTTGCCTTCAGAGCTGCTTACCCCAGGAAGTATCAACATTTCCACATCTACCTGTTTATTTAGATGGCTTCTTTCTTGAATGGGAGCTGGACATTAAGCAGCGGGCTGATAGCTGTTCTTAGGAAGCAACTCCAGGATGAATTACCATTTCTGTTTTGGTGTTAATTTAGATTTGTGTAGTGCTGAATGTGGTGGGACTCTGATCTCATTGATAAGGTGGAACGGGAATTATCTGGGCTGTAAGCAAAATTCCTACTCATTTTATACAGACATACAGACCTATCTACATGTGTAGACCAGAGTGAAACATACACCATGTCCCTTGTATTGTATTAAATACTTTTTGCATTATGATATTGTTCATATTTATAATCTCACATTTGCTGTCTTGATTTTTATTTTCCCCACTTACAGACAGTCAGAAAAAGAACAATAAAACTTCTATGAGGCTATTAATTTCCCTTTCTGCTTTCCTATGCATGATGTGGCAGAGCGACATTAGATTATGACACTGCATAGCCATGTTTTAACTCTGCCTTCAGATGCTTGATTACCTTTACAAAAGAATAGTAATGTGTTCATATTATTCACTGGGATATTTCTCTCTGAAGAAACACTCCATGAAAGTAAAATGAGACTGTTCAGAGAGCTGCATTGTGGTGGTTGGGAAGCGACGTGGTCGCTTGCTTGCCAGCATGGTGCATCCTAGCCCTGGGCTTAAGCTGCGACATTGCTGGACCTGGAGAAAGGCCGGGGTTCCTCCATGGAAATTTGCATCTGAGCCCGTGGGTCTGCATCCAGCTGTGCACGTGCTGCTCTTTCACCCAGGGCACAACTTCCAATATGCCTCAATAACCACAGTAATGACAATATTTTGCCAGTGGAAACATGATTGGATAGTAGCAATTAAGTAATTGCGTGTAGTAAACTCAGAGCTATTGTCAAAATTACTTCCATTACCATGTCCTGCTGGACGGTTCTAGGCTGATTTTTAAACTGTTTTGCCAAAAAGAAAAGTGAGTTTTATCTTCACTCTAGCTGCTGGTACTGGTTATCTGCTGAGTGGGTTTTCTGTAATATTGTGAATGTCTGGGATTAATCCTCTTGGTTACTACAAATGAGGTGTAACCATTTCCATTTTTTTTTTTTTCTCCCTTTAGCAGCATTTCATTTTTTGGAATAAATAAACAGAATGCCAAACTCTTTGAAGGTCAAAACTGTTTACAGAGCTCTCTCCTGCTTGGCTTCTGTCTTTTAAATAAATAAATAAACCAGGATTTCTGGGATTTTAGGATTAGTTAATGTATTTACCCAGCCTTTAGAAGGTAATTTTCATGGGATAGAGAGATCTTGTTTACAATGTGTATAAAAAGATTAAAAGGAATTAATTTTATTGTGTAAGAATATTAAGTAATCTTCTGCCTTCTGCTGTGAACCTCTCATACCTTCAGCTGTGTTACACTTTCTATTTCTGCTTCTTCTTAATCTTCAATTAACTAGAAAGCTTTCTCCCATTTTTAATTCTCTTGTTGCCTTCCAAAGCCTTCTATAGTAAATTCAAACATACTCCGATACGTGTCCTCTCCACCTGCCCGTCTGTCACAGGTTTTCTCACTTTCGCTGCCGCCAGCTTGGGGCCTGATTCAGCTAAGTGCTTTTAACCCAATGAAGCCAGTGGGAATTAAGTGTCTCTCTGAATGTCTTCGAATGGGATTAGCTTTACCCTTTTCTGAACTCAGCCCTTTGTGAATTTAATGTTTCAGTCAACATATGAAGCAATACAGAGTTGCCTCTGTTGGGCAGATGGAAGGCTGAGGCCCAGGGAAAAGATACCACTGGGAAGGGAGATTTGCTTGCAGTCAGCTTGCCATCACTGAATATTTAAGAGCCTTCTATCACTATGATTTAGGCTTACTTTAGGCTTGCTAAATCCTTGATAGATCCAGATCACTACTGCCAGAGTTCAAATCTAGGGAGCTCAACCCAGGGCTGTCTCATGCTGTGGGCCCGCCTGCTCCTCTCTTCCCCAGCACCATCTTGTTTCTGTCTGAGGAAGGCGGGTAACCAACATGGCATGGAAATAAAGTCTGACCTTGCCTGGATGTAAATGCCAATGCTTTAATGTACATCACTTGACAAGAAAATGTCCTCAGTGAGGATGATTTTTCTTTCCCACATCATCTCCTCCGCTTTCACAGCTGCTGATTGTTTCCTGTCTCCCACTTGCACGATCCTTGAGAGTCTTTCCTTGTATATGGGGACCAGTGCTGTGGGATGAGGAGGTCTTCTTCCTTTACTCACAAAACAAGACCAATAAATCTTCATGCTGAATTGCTGCCAGACCTTTTAATTGCCTTTTGCAGCAATGTCTTTCTTCCTTCTCCTAATGACTGCTGGCTTTTCCTTGCAGAGGTGGCAGATGGGGTGGTAGCTTCCCCTGAAAGGGACTGACCTTGAACAAACCCAGGGTATCATCTCTCTTTTATCATCCTCAACCTTATTGTTCCATTTCTCTTTGCAACAAAGGAGCACAAATGCCACTGAAAGTCAGATTTCCTAAATCTTCTATTTTTTTTTTTTTTTGGTAGGTTTGAAAACCCAGCCATGTTTGGAACTAGCTGATCTTTATGGTCCCTTCCAACCCGTCATTCTATGATTCTGTACAGGTGGTAATCTGCAAGAATTCCAGTGCTCTCACACTTTCCTGTGTGCCTGGTTTTGCACATTCCTAGATCTCAGTGACCGAATTTACTAGGGCTCAGAATTTTGGTGAGCTTAGTCCTGGTGTAGCACAGCAGTGACTGGGATGAGTTCCCCCACCAGCGTGGCCCATTTTTCACAGATGCTGGCCCTGGTTCCTATGCTGTTTGAAGTGCACAGGCTCAGAACCTCACCAGCTAGAAAACTTCCTTTTTTTTTTTTTTTTTTTTTTTTTTT
>VXAV01004690.1:201628-306479 GCA_013399715.1 Alectura lathami
TGTCACATCTGTCAGTCTCTTGAGGACATCTCAGATACACTGGGGAGCCTTAAATGGCAGTAGATGCCAGTGTGGAGGGAACTGGTTCAAGTATTAGACATTCACTGAGTGGGAGGGCAGTGTGGATGTCTGACTCACAAGTAGACACCTGTGTTAAGGAATCTGAATCTGGAGCTGGACTCCGTCCTTTATGTTAATGTTATTACCATGTTGCAGGTGAGGGGCAGAGGCCAAACGAGATGAAAACAGAAAATATGCAGCAATTTTAAAGTCTGTTTTTTCATAGTGTACAACCATTTTTGTTTCAAAACACATCATAAAATTGCAGACACTTTCAGACTGGAAGGTCCTCTAGCCCATCCTCTTGCTCCAATGTGATCTAAACACAGCATCTGGTTGCTCCAGGTCTTGTTGGAATTGGTTTGGAGCTTAACCACTCTTATGGCTGTGAGCTTTTGCTTAACTCCAACAGAATTTTTTTTTGCTGCAATGTGTGACAGGTGTGACTGCCCACCAGAACTACCGTGACTTTTTCTGGCACACTGATCCCACCAGTTCCCAGCATACTGCATCCCAGTGCAGGACTTGGCATTGGCCTGTGTGGAAGTTTTGGGAGGTTCATGTCAACTGTTTTCATGTCATTCCATCTTATTGCAATACCTCTGGAGAGCATCCCTGTCCCCCACAATATCGACTGCTCCTTCTAAACTAGTGTCATTTGTGAACTTGTAAGGGTGTGTTTTATCCCACCATCCAGATTTTGGCTGAACAGTGTCAATACCAATGCTGACCTCTTAGAAACCCTTGTGATGATGATCCCCTGGATCTGTGATGAGCCAGGAATACTCTGTATACCATAGAAATGGTGTCCTTGCTTGAGCAGGGGTTGGACCAGGGTTAGGGTTAAGGACCAACGGAGTTCCCTTCCAGTTTCAACCATTCTGTGATTCTGTGGTTCTCAGAACAGCTGTTTCCATGAGTTATGTACAGAAATAAACCACATTTAATGACTGCTGTGAAACGTAATGATTGCAAAGTGAAAGCAGAAATGGTTATAAAGATAGTAGTGAACTGAAAAGGTGACTTGTGGTGCCTGTAATAATAGCTTTAACTGTTAATCAGTATATGTTAATCAGCAACTAGAGTATTGTTTATCAGAAGTTACTCTGAAATAATTGTCATATTTACTAGAACACTTCTTCACAGTGATATGAGGATAAGCGCACTTTGTCTTTATCTCTCATAGGCATTTCTGTCTCTGAGTATAAGCTTGGACTGGGCTAAGCCCAGGGAGATGGAAGGACCAAAACCCATCCTAGCTCTGGGAGGAAGAGTGTTTCAAGAAGAGGTTTATTTGCAGCCTTGCTAGTGCTGTGTATGTGATACACTTCCTTGTGCCAGTCAGATCGTGCACCTCACGCTGACATTAGTCGTGTAGAAATGACGTGCTGTGTCTCATGGAGTCATTTCAGTTCCCACTGTAATGGGCCCCACTGAGGTGCTGCAGGTGATTTGCCCTCTGGAAATGACTGTCTCTTTCCCCTGGCTGCAAAGCAAGTCTATCAAACCAGATTGCACTAGACACTAAACTTTTAGACACGTAGGGGTAGTTGTAGAGAAATCATAACCTTGTGTCAAATGCAAACTGACTTCCAGAATTTCAAAAAATGTCAACGATTTTGGTTCTTAACATTTGCCTCTCTCATTAGGAAGCTGGGCCAGGGAACCTTTTGATTTGTGCTTTGAGGCTTTTCTGTTGTCTGCAGTCTTAATCTTTGTTTACTGTGCTGTGCCCAAGTCACATCGACCAGGGAAAATGCAGTGTGTCCATGGAGGCGACACAGCAAGACGAGGCAGGACGAGCAGGGCAGCTGTTGGAGCCCACGTGTTGGCAACAGGGTGGGAGCAGCATCCAGAAATTTCTTAACCTTATGGACATGTTTGGTGGGATGTAGGGACCCTGAGTAACGAAGCCAAGGAGGAACTCTTTCTCTAACCAGCTCTGTGTTTAGGTCCAGTAGACTTTCCCATTCTGCTCCTGCATCTGCTACTGTCTAGTTTGAACGGACCTTACCTCTTTTTTTTATTTTATTTCCGATGCATTTATTCTTGCCATGACTGTTGGTGCAATACGGGTGGACTCTTTGTATTATTGTTAGCCTATGCAAAATGTGGCAATAGTTTAATACTTCTGAGATTATAGAAAAGAAAAGATAATTTCAGTGTAGAGGGATTTGATGATATCAGCCAGATAATTTTACTTTCTTTTGTAGGAAATTCAGGTTTATTGCTGGGAAAAAAAAAAAAAAAAAGATTTGTTCTATGGTTTTGTCTCCTGGGAGGGGAGAAGGGGAATCTTTTCTCTCTCCTCACCCAGAATCATCTCTGATTTTTTTAGGCTGCAAAAAAGGAGCTTCTATTCCAGTAGATTTCCAGATAAGGGCCTGATTTTTTTTTTTTTTTTTTTTTCTATAGCGAATTTCAGGTTAAGACCCTAATTTAAATGCAATTGAAGTCAAAATATGTTATTTCCTTTTAATTTGAAAGGAAGATAGATTTAAAAGTAAAGCTTGTAGAGCGTCTCAGAGATATTCTGTAAATTGGTTGTATAAATTATATGCAAATAAATAGCAGAGAGCATTAATGCATCCCATCTAATTTTCCTTGGATTTGGATTTGTTTATTCAGAAGTTATAGAGTATTGTTTGTGGCATTTACATTACACTGAGAATCAACTGCTCTCTTTTTTCATTATTTTTCACACTGTGAGGGTTCCTGGGTGCTCCTATTTCCATGCTGTGGGACAGTCAGGAGGGGCGGAGAATCAGGGAATCATGTATCCTGGAGTTTTTCCTGTTTTCTGTCTCTATCCTGTATCTTTTACAACTCGCCTTATTTTCTCCATCTGGTATTTATAGCAGTTTTGGTAATCTTAAGTTTCTTTTCCTCTTATGTTCTCTCAAAAAATAAAATAAAATAAAGAAGAACCCAAATGTTGCAACTGTC
Organism: Alectura lathami; assembly: GCA_013399715.1. NCBI lineage: Eukaryota > Metazoa > Chordata > Aves > Galliformes > Megapodiidae > Alectura > Alectura lathami. The sequence goes on from VXAV01004690.1 coordinate 204,635, forward strand.
TGCTTTTGAAGTTTGAGGGAAGTGCCTGGGTTTCTGGGGGAGGATTTCTCCTTGCATGCTGTGTACTTGTCTTGTGTTGCATGATTGGTTCTGGCAACGTTTTCCAAAGAGAAATTTGAAAAAATTTATGAGGCTTATGGCATTGTTTGTGAAAGCAGACTTTTTCATTTATAGCCCTGTGCTGGTAATGTTGCCATCTGATATCAGCTTGATAGTTTGCAGGAACTGGTTTGAAGGTATCCTATATGTTAAAAGGGATTTCTAAGACTACGAAGATTTATCATTATTGATGTTAACAATTTCAGAAGGGATATTATATCTTGTGTTTCAGAGTTTTGTCCAGCAGTTTCTGAATCATTTTCCATTATGGCCTTATGTCACTTTAATACTAACATAAACATCAAATGAAATTGAATTCTGGATAACCTGTAACCCCATTTGTCACTGCCATAGCCCTGCTTGTGGTTTGTAGGCTTCAGGTCAGACCAGTGTGCAACTGCTGCTGCCCAGATGCAGTCTTATTTTAGAAGAGGAGATTATTCCATATATTTCTATAAGGACCTGCTGATCTAATGCACTAAACACTAGAGGTGTTTTGAGTCTAATCCTGTTTAGATGAAAACTTGGCTATTTTTTTATTATTATATTTTTTACATTTACTTTTGCAATTCCTGCATCAAAAATTAAAATCCATGGAGGGTGCCCCATATTTCACTTAGCGGGATATGTTGTCCGTGTTGATACGTCTCAGTGAAAAAGGCAAGGATTTGGTGTCAACGAAGGGAGGCGGGCTGTCCCCCTCCCACACCAGGTGTTGCAGCCCAGTGGTTTGCACCACTGCTCTCAGTGCATAACAAAGGTACAGATGTGATTGCTAAAGATTCCCCTTCCCTAGTGAATTATAGCCCACGTAAACAAAAAAATGACAAAAGCAATTTCACTAAAAATGAATCAAAGCCAGTGGTTTTGGTTTAGATTACACAATGAATTTCATTCTGTTTCGAAAAGAAACCAGCACTGTCCATTAAGGTAAACAATTTCACAGTCCATTTGCCATTGTGCAATGAAAGACTGAGTTCAGAGATTGCTCAGGTTCATCTTTTTAGACAAGGAGGGAGCTCTGCAAGTTTGTTTTTATTATTATTTTTATATTGTTTTATCCCTCTACTGAAGTTTCTAGAAGTTGAAAGCCAAGTGAGTAACGAGAATGTTAGTTGGCTATATTTAATCTTTCCCCGAATGTTTAGTGGCTAGGAGCCACAGAATCACAGGGTCATAGAATCAAAGAATTGTCCAAGTTGGAAGGGACCTTTAAAGGCCATCCAGTCCAGCTCCCCTGCAGTGAACAGGTTGCTCAGAGACCTGTCCAGCCTGACCTTGAGAGACAGCCTGACCTCTCCAGAGACCGGGCATCGTCCCTGAAGAATGTTCTAGGTAGGAGCTGGTTTCGTCAAGTGCCATCTTTTGTATTTTGAAGGTTTTTCTTTTTTGGATTGATTAAACAAGCCACAAGGGAACCTTTTCACAAACAAAGAATCCTGAAATTTGGAGAGAGAGTGGGTGAAGTATTTTTATTCAAGGTTTTTTATTTTATGTTGAAAGGTAGAATGCTATTTTAAGCTGAACTTTTGCACTGAACTCAGAAACTGCTAAAATAAAAGAATTTTCACATTTGATGTTTTTGGCTTATAAATTCCAAATTCATTGAATTAGTTGCAGTTTTAGTTAAAGAGGGAAAAAAGGAAGAGAGGAAGGAAGCAAAGCAGGCACATCCAACCACAAGACATTTTTTGCAGAAAAATTCCAAACTAATCCTAGTTTTTCCACTTCGTAAAAGTTCCTACCAGTAAATATCGTATATTCTCTGGCTAGAAAATAACCACCATACTGAGAGTCTTTGAATGTTTCATGCTATCATCTCTGAGGTTAGCAGCAACAGTATTCATAGCATTTTAATGTTGTAAGTCAAAAAAAGTTCTTTTGGAGGCACACATAGGGGGTCCGTTTCTTCAGAAATTATAATGGGGACTGAAATGATTACCTTACAATAGACTTCCTAATCTTTAAACAGCTAAAATAAGACAATTTCTCTCCCTGCTGTTCAGGTTCAAATGTGAAATCCCAGCTTATTTTATGTACCTTTTAATCACAGCGTTAGTCAAAGAGGAGGGTGACATACTGTATTTATGGTTGTTAATAGAGACAAATGGATCTTTGGATTTTTTTTTTTTTTCTTTTCTCTTTCAAGTTGGGTGTGAAACATTTGTTCTGCATTCTGTATTAGTCATAGCCAAAAATAAACTATCTTGTCCTACTCCTTTCTTCTCCGCCAAGGTCTTCCAAGGAGCTCTTTTCTTGCTCCTTATCTCAGGAGACTCCTGGGTTTGGTGTTTCTGACAGACCCATGCCTGAGCTTTGCTTCCTGCAGGCGTGCCACAGTAGTCTTTAGCACGGTATTCATCCTTGTTATGGGTGAAAAAATTAATCCCCCTGCTTTTGATCCCATCCCCAATGCCTGCTGGTTTACACCCCACTCAGCAGAGGCCAGGACACATGTGCTTGTTGGCTGCATCCCTAAGGAGTGCCTGGCTGAACCTTGCCGATGGGCACCTGGCAGTGGGGACTGGCAGGGCTGCTGCTGGGCATCCACATCTGGATCTCTCCGCCAGGCAAGCAGGGAGCCCAGCCTGCTGCTCCTGCAGACCTGCACCTGGCCAGCCAAGGTGATGCAAAGCAAGAGTGGCTGGAGGTCTTCCAGCGAGCTGCAGGCTCAGGCAGGACAATTTGGAGGCTTGCTAGCAAAGAAACTAAGAAGGCTGTACAACCATAGGAAAGAAAGAAAAAGGAAATGTAAACAAAGGAGATAGCAGCTCCCATCGATTGTGGTGGGATTTGAATCTTAGCTTAGAGACTATCAGAGCCTTTTCTCAGCTCTGAGTCTTTTCTCAACTCTTAAAGTTGTTATTTATTTTTTTTTCTTTTTTAATGATACATTTTTCTAAATTAGCATTTAATAATAACCAGGGGAAAGGAAGTAATTCTGTGGTCACTTGCACTATTGAAAGCTGTAATAGAGCTGTCTCTGGGGAAAAAGTGCTATATTTTACTTCCCGCTATGTGTTCTACTGTTTAGTCTTTTCTAAAACACTCGCTTGTGGATGTTGCAGTACTTTTCTTGAGAGACATTCAGATAACAGGCTCAGGCCAGATGCAGAATGAAGTAATCTTTTTCAAATGGCTCAGGAATAACAAAAGTCATCTTCAGTTTCTGCATTGCTGAATTGCTACACCTGGAGGCAGCCAATTTCACTCTGAACCTTTGAAACTGACAGGGACTGCATGATTTTACTTCCTTAGAGGATGTGAAACTAGTTTAGTTTGTTTTGTTTTCCAGTAATTATTTTGCATTTGCACAGTTCATTTGCTTTGTTTAACACGGAGAACAACATTTTATGGGGTCAGAGAAAATTTGGCTTGCTGGATGGCTTTCATGTGTTCTTTACCAGAGTAGGAGTGCATGGAGCAGGTTATCTGTTATATTCATTCTTCATTTGCCTGGGAAGGATTTATTCCTCCTCATCATTTATGTTGCTTATGAACTGCTGGTCCTACAGTAGGTTTCAGCTGGGCACATTCCCTAAACTGCTCATATTTGACACCATTTAGGTTTGCAGCCCTCCCTGAAAGCACTCACATCTTGTGCAGTGTTAAGTCCAGGCTGCTGGAGGGCATTCAGGAGATGCTGGCCTGGCTGGGCCACTGGGCATCCCACAGCCTCTCCGAGCAGGCTTGGGGGGTTTATTTGCAGGATGCCTGTCCCTACAGCTGCAAGGTCTGTTTTGGTCAATGACTTGAAAGACTGCTCAAGAATAGGTGAGCAGCAATGGGCCTAGGACTTAGCACCCTGTCTCCTTTCCGGAGCTGTCAGAAGAGATGTATGGATAGAGACAGCAGAAACATTCACTGTTTTATGTGAAAGTTTTTTTTGTTTGTTTGTTTTTGTTTTGTTTTGTTTTGTTTTGTTTTTTGTCAGGAATCCACCAAAGTGAAGCTCTTTGGAGATGCTCTGTAGAGGGTCTGCCCTCTTATCAGAGTTGCTGTGAATCAGCATCCTGTAGACACCACATGGGGTGGGATTTCTTTTACCAAACTTCCAAGCCATTTGGAAGTTAAATGTGTAGTTTTAGGTAGTTGTCTGGGCTTCTGCCGGAGGGAATAGAGAGAGGTTCTCAGGACACAGTGCCCCCCTCCTCAGTCAGGTACCTGAGATGACTGGCCAGATGGCTTTGAGATGCGGATGTGGGCAAGAAGCACTTTTCTCTTTGAAGAGAATTTCTCTTTGAATTTGTTCATCCTAACAGTCTGATGGATAAGAAAGAAAGGTCGCTTCTGCTTCATCTTCCTTCGTGGCATGGGACATTAGCTAAATTTTATGTTTATCAAACAAAGGCAGTCATTACTAGAAGAAAATTATTCCCAGGAATGCAAACATTGTTAGCTCAGTTGAAATGGTATTATTTTCAAAGTAAACCCTGAAACATGACTTAGAGGACCGTAGCAATACCTGTCCTTTGGAGCTGAGATGAGAACGTGTCCCCCTCACTCCTCCCAGACTTTTTCCAGCTGAGTGCTGAAGTTTGCCCATACTATTTTCTCCTGCAATGAAAACTTGTCTATATGTAGTGACTTAAACTAACAGACTTGCTTTTATACGTAAGCTGATTGATTTAATAAACAGATGTTCTAAAGCATGTAAAGGTTGGAGGAAAGTTAGATAAAGAAGAAAGCTAATTAATCATGCAGACTGTGTCTTCATCCCTGAGCTACATTTGGTTGCTGCTTAGCAAGTGAGGGGTGGGTAGATCTGTGCTTGATTGCATTCGATTAACTCCCTGTTTTGGCAGGGGAGTGGCAGCAGGTTTGTATTTACATTTAGGGAGAAGAGCAGTGTTTCTCTGACATGCCAGTTGCAGTGCTTTGCTGCTTGCATCCATGTTTGAAGTAATTTACACCCAGTCTGCAATTTACACCACTGTTTAAGCAGCTGCAGGATTTGTCCCTGCAGATTACCATGCATTTACAAATCCAGCTGGCTGGTTGGAAGCTCCCAAAGGAGTGCTTGATTGCCAATTACACTGTTTCTCCTTTCTATCAAATTGCCAAGAAACAGTAACTCAATTGATTTAAAATTATTTCTGTTGCACACAGTCTCCAAGCCTTGCAAGCAGGTTATTACGTTCAGTTGCATGGTGATGGTTCACCCCTTGAATTGTGTTTTCGGGGTTGCTAATAATGTGCCCAGTTGGACTCCATTAATAACTTGCTTCTGCTACAGTAGCTGTGTTTCCTATCAGATAATTCTGCCTTCCTGTTAGAAAACAAAGTGTTGCAGTAAGAAGCAAACACAACTGGCTTATAGGGTTGGGCAGGTAAATTTCAAAACATTAATATGTACTTACTGTTGTGTTTAAAAAGAAAGAAAGTGCTCACAGTGATATAAGAGCCAAATTGTCTGTCACGGGAACAAACTGTGTCTTTATTTATTGTCTTCAAACAGTTATGGTACAAGGTGTTTATTAAGGTGGGAAGGCAAGTGCTGGGAGTTCATTCATGTTGGGGTAAGGCTGCCAGTGGTACCCTGCCTCCCCTGCACCTTGTGATGTGTACGGCCTTGAGCTGAAAGGCTTGTGGAATCGTATTTGCTGTGAGCTGCTGCCTTGTGCAGTTACCTTGCTGGGTGTTGTTTGGGTTTGGAATGACTGTTCACCTGGTCTCCTCCCTGTTCAAAGTGTGGCCCTTATTTAATTGATGTTTATAGGGCAGGGTTTGAATAGAATCACAGAGTCACAGAATATCACATGTTGGAAGGGACCCACAAGGATCATCGAGCCCAACTCCTGGCTCCACACAGGACCACCCAAAATCCAAACCCTGTGTCTGAGAGCGGTGTCCAAATGCTCCTTGAGCTCCAGCAGCTTGGGGCCGTGCCCACTGCCCTGGGGAGCCTGTGCCATGCCCACCGCCCCCTGCTGCAGAACCTGTTCCTAACCCCCAGCCTGACCCTCCCCTGACACAGCTCCATGCTGTTCCCTCGGGTCCTGTCGCTGTCCCCAGAGAGCAGAGCTCAGTGCCTGCCCCTCTGCTCCCCTGTGAGGAAGCTGTAGGCTGCCATGAGGCCTCCCCTCAGCCTCCTCTGCTCTGGGCTGAACAAACCAAGGGACCTCAGCCAGTCCTCACATGCGGTGCCTTCCAGACCTTTCCCCATCTTCACAGCCCTCCATGGACACTCTTTAATGTCCTTCTCATATTTGTTGCGCCCAAACCTGCACCCAGTGCTCAGGGTGAGGCCACATCTGTGCAGAGCAGAGCAGGACAGTCCCTTTCCTGGCCCAGTGAGCAGTGCACCCCAGGGCACGGTTAGCCCTTTTGGCTGCCAGGGCACACTGCTGGCTCAGATTCAACTTGTCATCAGCCAGAACCCCCAGATCCCTTTCCGTGGGGCTGCTCTCTATCCTCTCATCCACCAGTCTGTACATATGTCCATGGTTCCCCTCTCTCAGATGGCGATTTAACTCTTTTTCTTACTGCCTTGGGAGACTGCTGAGGGGGTCATTGTGCGCTGTGCCTGCACTCAGCTCTGGGACAAGCAAGTAGCAAAGCCCAGCACGGCCAATAATGACAGTAGTGCGAGGCATCCTGTTTGATATGGAGTGGATCACACCAAGAATGCAGGGGTATTGCTTTTAGGAAACAAGCAGCAGGCATTTGTGAGCAACAGCTTTTGGAATGCTTATAATTTTGGAGAGAAAACAGCCAGCATTTGAACAGAGAAAAGCAAATAAATCTCTGACACAAAGGCTGCTCCCTTGCCAACTTATAAGTCCATCTTCTCAAACACAAGGACAGTAGAAATTTTCAGACAACACTGATTTATTAGAAGTTGTAATGAAGCAGTTGTACTGCCTTCAGTAAAAATTTAGAAAGGACTCACCGTGATGCAGGCAGTCTGGCCTGGAAAATCTCAGTCTAAGTGGTTACAGTTGGACAAGTAAGCTGTTGAAAACAGTGTTTGTATAAGGGATTTTAGGGCAAACATAACAACAGGTGGGGCTACTAACCGCCACTCCATATGGCTGCAGAGCACATGCGGTTATTGTCCATATAGCATTTAATGAAGGTGGCAATCAAAAACAATCTTTTCATATGTGGAAGTGCTATGTAGTAAGGTTAAAATATCAGCTTGGTTTTAGACTGCTATTACACTGGAATATAATAACCTCTGTGACAGTTAACATTGTTCAAGGAGCAGCCCAGAAAAGCAGAATAGAGGTGTCAACAGACAGGCCAGGGGAAGGTCCCAGTGCTCTGGGCAGGCTGCAGCCCCACGTTATAGGCACTGAGCTGCTCAGGCTTGTTAAAGAGCCACCAGCCTGCAGTGAAGAAGTGGATGATTTCAGTGATGGGCAGACTTTATACAGGCAATTTGTAAAGCCTTTGGTAATAGTGTTAGATAAACAAGACACTATTACACAGTTGACCAGCTAAGTTGAGCTTTAGCCAATAGTCCTGCTTGGTAAGCACATTATCACAGGGAATTCTCTAGTCTAGACACTTTCTGTGATTTTTAACTTTGGTATGCAGTTACTCTGAAATAACAGGCTTTGAAAGGAAAATTGTCTGAAATGGCTGGTTCTACACTGTGAGCATTAAGGACCATCAAGGAGAGAAAACATCAAGCACTAACGGGCTCTTCAATCCAGTGAAGAAAGGTGTAGCACAAACTGGGGTCTGAAAGCAGGAGGCAGACAAATTCGCGTAGAAAGTGAGATGCATTTTTAACAGTTACAGTCAATTGGAACAAATTGTCATTGAAAGTGCTGGATTTTTCTCTACTAAAATTAGGCTGTCTGTCTTGCTGGCTCTTGTTTTAGCCCAACAAAACTAGGCTTCAATGAAAGACAGATTCCTAGGCTATGTACAGTAGTGGGTAGGAGATGTATACTTATCTGTGATGTACAGATCACTCCATCTATATGATTTGATGGGGTTTTCTGATCTTAAATACTGTGAATCTAACAGCAAATGCTTATCCATACCACTTCCCAAGTTGTCCATCACGTCCTTTCCCTTGCTTTTCAGCTTGCTTATTGCACCCATTGGTGCAGATAACAAATCTTGGTTTCTGGGGTTTTGATGTATAGACACAGCAAGGTGACCTACATCTCAGGGTCCAGGCAAAGCTGATGTAAGAAGGTCAGTGGTGTCCAAACGGTGTTAAATAACCACTCCTCTGCAATGCAACTGCCTCAGGCATCTCTCAGTGCCCTTATGCTCAAAATCTCCTATGTGTATTAGCCTCTGGCCCAATAGGGCTTCTACTGCTTCTTGATTAATTGGCTGTGAGATGTGGAAACCAACCTGAGCTAGTTCCAAGGAAACTTGTATTAATCACACCATCATGCAAACCGTATATGGCAAACCCAGTCAGCAGCTGCTTTAGAAATCTTTGGGAGACTTGAAAGCATAGGGAGCAGAGCCATACTTACATACTTCTGATAGCTAAATAAAGCCTTAGCAGTATGTGTGGAGCTCCAGCAGGCAACTGAAATGAAGCATCTGGATTTCCTTATTGTATCAAAAAAAAAAAAAAAAAAAAAGGAAAAAGAAAGAGGCTTGTGGCTAAGGAATGAATGGTCTTTGAATCTGTGTGCTGAGCAGGGAGCCTTGCGGGGGCCCTCTGGGGATGACTCTTGGCAGAATCATAGAATTGTTTATGTTGGAAAAGACCTTCAAAAGCACCAAGTCCAGCCATCAACCTGACCATCCCTAAGCCATGTCCTTTAGTGCCATGTGCATGTGTGTCATACTGCTGTACCTTCAGGGAGACACATTTAGGTTTTGATGAGACCAAGCTTTCAGTATCACGTGGGTATTTTTCTGGCAGCTGCATTTCAATAGTCATCATCTTGTTACTTCTGCCTTTAAATTTTAGGTAGCCCACAATGTGATAAGACAGATTAACAAGTATGTTGAATCCTTCCCTTATCATAGAACCATAGAATGGCTTGAGTTGGAAGAGACCTTAATGATCATCTCAGGAACTGTGTCCATTCTGTGCATGGTGCAAACGAGGTAATGATGTGTGTTGGACTAATTGCACACCGTGTGCAGAGCATGGGCACAGGCAGCTGCAGATAGCCGGGGCACTCTGAGACCTGGCACTGCCCAGCGTTTGTGGGTTGGGCTTTGTGAGGCTGGGATTTGTATGCAGTTAGAAGGGGCTTCATTATTAATTATTTAAATGTAATTAAATTATGCTTAATCAACTGTGTAAACTCACGCCCACACCTAAACTCTGCTGCGGCTCTGCATAATGCACCTACACACCAGCTTTTCTGGAAAAGCAAATCCACTCATTAGGCAGGTGTTCCCTTGCTTGCTTAGGTCTGTTTTTTTGCTAGCATTTTGCCCTGGGGGGAACCTGATTATTCACTTGCAATTAGAGGAAATCAGGGCTTGTTTCGAGTGGGTTGGTGTGGGAGTGCTTTTCACCTGCCTTGGAAGTTTTTTGTTGTCTGTTTTTTTTTTTTTCTTTTCAATTCTGTCAGCAAGTAAAGAAGTATTCAGAAAGCCTACGCTTTATGGAGGGATGGGACTCTGTTCCAAGAGGGCTTATTTTCAACAGGATTTCTCACTTCCCCTTCCTCTGACTCAGGCTGTCTTGTTCCCAGCCATTCCATTTCATCATTGCTTCACCTTATTTTTTTTTTTTTTCACTCTTTTTGTGTCCCGGCAACATGTTTCTCCTTCACACTTTTTTCCATCATTTACCCTCTTATTCCTGATATCTCATTCTGTGCACTGGTGCGCTGCTTAGCTCTCCCTTTTCTCCTTTCCATTTTTTACCATCCCATATCTCCTGAGCATCACATAAGGAGGAACAGGTTGGATTCCTTACTAGGCTCATTGACGAAGAGCACCATGTTGATGCCAGGTTGAGCTGATATGATTCTACAGATGTAAGCTGGAAATAAGTAAATGTGGTTATTGTGGCACATTGAGATTCTTGGCTCTGCCCCAAGGGGTTTAAACAACAACAGCAAGAACAAAAAGAAAAGGGTGTAGGGAGAAACCAGCTAGATGGTCTGTTGAATCTCACTTAAAATGAAAAGCAGAGCAATAGCCATATTTTTTGGAGTGGATTTTGTAATGGTTCCATCTATCATTCTACTTCATATAATTGTATTTACACAATGAAAAGTACTTTTTTTTGTCATTTTTTGTACATGTTTGAAAGGTCTCCCATGGCCACTGAGAGTGGATAGTTTGAGGACTCAAAAACTGGTCACAAGACAGGTGTTGGTGTCCTATCTGGGCATCATACAGGGTATCTGATACATGGTATTTCCCTTGCCCACGTATTGTACATACATTGTGTTTTCCGTTTTGTAGAAGCCTAAAATCTTACAGTATAGTAGACATGCAATATGAATAGTTATTTCTTTTTTTTTTTTGGAAGTACTTCTCCAGATAAAGAAAGTTTGAGGTCTTCAGCACTGATAGCAAATAATTACCTTAATTTTAGAGAGGTTTCTGATGTATTTAGTATGATTCACACGAGAAAAAAGGCATTCTTTGGTGCTTAGGAACCCATATATAGTATTCATTCATGATCTTTATTTCATTATTTTTTATATTTTATTGGTTATGCTGAGTAAATCGATAATGTAGGAATAAACAGTCCATACCAGATAGAGGTTTTTAGTTGTGCTTCATGATATTTCTGGTTTTTCTTCAAAAACTCGTGTTTTCTTTTCAAATCTGAAGTCTGCCAAACAGGCTGTTGAGAGTTCTGCATTAAGAAGAGATCTCTCTGCAGACTCATCTTCTGCTATATTAGTCTTTACACTGTCTAGAGCTGGGACACTGAAGGAAAGGAAAAGCACCATTTGCAGCTTACAGGTGTCGTAACTTTATCTTCTGTTTAAACCATTAGTTATCTTGATGAAAGTGCTGCACTGGTAAGGTTGGTCAGAGCTGAGCTGGGAATAAAGCAAACTGCTCGTGTGGGCACTAGAGTCCTGTGCTCCTCTGCGGTGCTGGAATACTGTTCTAGTCTGAAGTCCGGTAGTAACCATGTGGGGAAGGAGGATGAAGCCGTCATTCTCTAATTAATTAAGGCAGTTTCTAGCTCAACTTATGGGTAGACCAATTTTGTCATCTAACACATTCCTGCCTATGGTGATGAGACAGACCTGTGGCTCTTTGGTATCTCTCTCTTTTGCCCAGCTCGTGGGGACAGTAGAGAGGATCCATGAGCTGATTTGTGGCAGATTTATGTGACATAGGTGGCGCATAGGCAGTGCTTGGTACACGGGGATCACTCCATTTCTAACCCTACAAGTGGTACATTGGAAGCTTTTCAGCAAATCATGTAGGTCCAGATCCTGACAAGTGTAGAAGAAGCTTCTCTTGATCTTGGAAGGAGTTTGATACCAAGTATTTGCACGGATTTGTACTTCTCATCTGTAAGCAGGGATGAAAGCTTTTCTTACAGAAGTGATGCTGGTACAAAGACATCAGCTGTTGTGAGGTACTTCAGTGCAAGGGAGATGAGAGCCCTTCATGGGTAACAGGACACTTGAGGCATGATGGTGTTTCCATTGTAATCAGGTGGCTGGGGCACTGAAATATCACTTCGCATGGGGGCTACTGTTGCGAATTTAGCCTTTCTCGTAGAGGCACTGGATGTGCTTTTGTCATGATGGTAGGGGTTGATGAGTTTTTATAAACATTCAGCTGTTGAGGCTCAGCTCTGCACTTCTCTCTCATTCCCAGGTGCAAGTGACAGGCTTGACAGCTCTGTTCCGCTGGGGTTCTGCGTGCTGCTAAGAGAAAGGTTTTGACATCGGCACACTGTGGGATGACAGTGCACTGTAAGCGAGGTGGGAGGGCAGATGCGTGGTGCTCAAGCCTTTAAAAAAAATTCTCAATGCCAGTGTTAAGATTGCTTAAGAAAATGTTAATCAGGGTTCCTGCCATGTGTATATTTACTATAAGTCGTGATCCTAGAAAAAAACAGTGTATGTGCATAATAGCTTGCCAGTTATCCTGCTGTAGGGCACACTGGGCAAAGGGAGGAAGTAATCAGTGGAGGTTTTGATACCAAACCTGCTAAAGTTCAACAAGCACATCCTAAGACTTCTTTGCCCTGTAGCAGATGGCATTAAATGGATCACTGATCACTTTACAGAAAATTACTATTGACAGCTTTAGGATTTTTGTTAAGAAAAGGAAAAAAGCATAAGCACAGAAACAAACCACAGGAACACCAAAACCATTTTTCTGTAAAGCTTGATATTCATTACGTGGAGAAACAAACTTTGAAGGATGAACCATTTGCTTTCTCATATGCATATTAAAGAGGGAAATCACTCTTGTTCCAAATGAGGTAGTCATGTTCCTTTCTTGAAGAGCAAGGAGTTGTCTTTCCTTTCTCAGGGGCAGTGCTGTCATGAATCTTTTCTCCACTAAATGCCACTTGTTTGGGCAGCTTGTCAAGTTATGGCTTACTCCACATGTGTCAGTCTAGAGCTTTGTAAGAATCTGTTTTTTACATTCCAAGAAATATTTTAGATTTAATCTCTGTGTCATGACGATATAGCTATTTATATTTCTCTAACAACAAAAGTCATTAGACATCCGAACAAAAATGAGTGGAACCCTTCCCTCCCCTCCCATTTATTTCTTTCTCCACCACAAAACTCTCAGTCTGTATACTGGCTATAAGATTAAATGAGTCTGAGCATACAGCATGCAAACACGTACTGCACAAAGTACAACTCCATGGGGAGTGACTTGCTGTTTGTCCTTACGTTTTCTGTTGTAAGGCCATTTTCCCTCCAATCTAAATCTAAGATGCAGTCCCCTTGTGTTTGCTGTAGGCATTAGTGGTGATGCTCTAATAATGTATCCTTTGATCATCTGGCCCAGCTGTCTCTCTGCTTTCATTACAATAAGCTTGAGCATTAAGTGAGATGGCCAGAATTTGTGTGGTTCGCCCCCTCCCCACATGGAGCAGTGTGCGTGCAGGAAAATGTTTTGCTTGGTAGCATGTTTTCCTTTTGTTTTTAAATATGCATGCCTGCTCCATGCCTGTATTCCCAGAGGAATTACATTTGCAGTCTTGGACTGGGCCCCGAGAAGGCTTTCACTGTTGCACGCAGTTGATTTTTAGCCCTTAACGTTAGCATCATCTCTTGTGCTTGGAGAGGACTGAAGAGAAGCATCTACCGTGGGCTTCTTTGGTAGTTCTGTTTTACAAGGAGGGAGAAAGAGGACAGATTTTTGTTCGCTCTGCTGAAGACCAGCCTGAGATCTGGAGGCTGTGGTGAGGAGGAGGGTGCTGGGTGGGAAGATGTGGGAAGAAGTCATCATCACCACCCCGTAACACACAGCAGCGTCTTCATGGTGCCCTTGGCCAGGCAGATCAGTCCTGTAGCACAAAGCAGGCTACCCTGAAGGAGATCACATGTTTAGCTGTTCTGCAGTTGCCCAGAGCCTTGCCCAGTGGTCGGACCCCAGTTCTTTTTATGCTTTTGAGTGTTCTAGGTCAAAACCTTCAGAGCTGTTGTGGCAGAAAGCTGTGCCCAGACGATGGCCAGAGCCGGCTCTGCTCCCAGCGGCTTTCTTTGGGAAGGTCTTGGAGGCTGCTGCTCTTTACTGGGGTTTTTACTTTTTTGTGTTGTGTTTTTTTTTTTTTTTTCCACATTTCTTTAGAGACGATATCTACAGTGTGCTGTGTCATAGAGCAGCACAGCGGCATTAACAGGACAAATCTGATTTTTGTTTGTTTGTGGGTTTGTTGTTTTCTTCTGCTTTCAAATGGGATTCCTATGAGATTTGTTTAAATATATTTTGGTTTATACTAACCCAGGCCTGTTTGTTTCCCATTCCTTAAGAAGGCCTGGGTGAAAGGAACGCTGCCAAATTCACCAAGATTTGGAATCAAAGAAAGATAAAATAAGGAAAGATGCCTAAGTGCTGTAAGGACTGCATGCAAGGTTCATTGCAGTGTTTGGGAATAGTGTGGGGTTATCTCCAGAAACAAGGGATGCATCATTTCCTGGGGTATAGTAAATTTTTTGGGGAAAGAGTAGCATTTGGGGAAATGTTCACCAGTGAAATTTTCCTTGCAGTAAATACAAAAATGGATAAAGCAAACGGCTACAGTAACTGCAACATAATGTCATCTGCTATTTATTTCTGAAGTCTAAAGCAAACAAATGTGATCTAATGGAGAAAATGATTGCTTTGAAAGCCAAAGGAAAAAAAAAAAAAGAAAAAAGAGTGGTGTGCCCTGCTCCATGGATAATGCCTTTTTTGTTTGTGGTAAAAATAGAAATAATCAAATACATTGGCCAAAGCTCATACAATTTTAGACAAAAGAGTACAAGGGAAAAAAAAAAAAAGAAAAATAAATTGTCCTAAAGCTCAGGGAAAAAGGGCTGTGGTATTTTTGGGAGCTATATCCAAGTAAGTGCCTTAAGCTTGATTTTCAGCTACACTGAGGGCTTCATGGTGAGACTGCATTCCTCCTCCTACAGATGGGTTACAGGAAGCTCCGAGCTGTGGGACTGAGCACTTGCACATGTCCTGGGAGATGCACATTAAAAGTACAACCATAATTCTCATGGGGCCAGGCACAGCTACTTGCATTTTACTGTCTAAATGAGTGCACCAAGATGTGCACTCTTTTTGAGGCAGTGTCCTACCTTTTCTGTAATGGCTGACGTGGTGGGACACAATCCCAGTCGTATTTTTGTTACTGATAAGCTTGTTAATGATGCTGTCCTACTTAGGCCTGTTACTAATAGTTTTGCATTTTGTCAGTAGAGTCAGCCTGAAAATGCAACACTAGTAAAAAACTTTTTTCCCTGACTCATGAAATGGTCAGGTCATCTTAGTGAGCTCTGCTCACCTTTCACATCTTCATCTTCCATTTAACTCTTGCGGCTGTAGGCACACACACAGATCTGTTTGGATCAGGAGGGTGTTTTGGAAGCTGAACAAAAGCCCTGTAAGTGGGGACAGTCAGTACAGCTCGGGTATACCTGGTGCACGCCAGCAGCTTGGACATGCAGCCATGAGAGCTGGCTGCAGCACTTCTCCCTAATGCGAACAGCATGGCTTTGGGTCCTCCACACTCACTTTGGTTAAGCTTGTATAGACATAACAGCACATACTAGATGGATTAAAAACCAGTTTGATGGTTGAAGGGTCATCAAATGCAGTTGGTAGGGGGAAGGTACCAGTGAGAATGCTGTACCTCTGGGAACAGTTCTTGGGCTGATGTTGCTCAGTATTTTTAGCAGCAACCTAGACAGTGGTATGAAATCTTTGAAGATGACATAAAGATAGTTGAAGATACTAAAAGTGAGGAGGTTATCTCAATGCAGTGCTGTAGCAAGAAGGGCTAATTCAATCCTCTGAGGCATAAAAGGAGAAGCCAGGAAGAGGTTCTGTCTCCAAAGTGGGTACAAACAAAAAAAAGTTATCAGATTCTAGTGCCAGAAATGCATGCACTGAACAGAGATCAGAGGAGACTTCAGTTGCTGCAAAAAGGCACAACAGCAAGGATCTGAGTGTATTTACTTTTATCAAAGAGGAGGTTGACCAGTAGCTTCTCCTCTCCATGTGGATACATGCAGGAGAGTTGCTGAATGCTGGCATCTGTGTTTTTTTTGGTGAAAGCATGACAAGATGCGATGACTGAAAGATGATGTGAGAAATCTGTTACTTTGAAATATTAGTGTTTCTTATGAAGAACAGTCATTAAATATCAGAATAGCTACAAGAAAAAGGTAATGAAGCCATGGTTTGGAGACTTTCAAATGGATTAGTTAATTCTGGAAGAGCAAAACGTTTGTATTAGTGGACAATTGTACTTCATGCTCTTGCCCTTGAAAGCTGGAAGTCATATATCCATCTGCTCATCCTGGCCCTTGATGGCCTTTGAGTAGAATGAAGATTACCTGCGTAGCCTTCAGGAAATTTTTAATAATCATGGCTCTCTGTGCTGCTGATAAATAAAATAAATTCCTCTTGAACTTGTTGCCTGCCAGGGTCAGAATGGATGAATGGGCACTTTTCTACTCAATATGTGATTACCTGCGGATATGTCAGGTCTCCCTATGTCTGTTTTTATTCATTTGATTTGTTCTTCTCTACTCCCTGGGGAGAGGGAGACCTCATTTGGAGACAGGAGACTGAACACGATGAACGAATGCTTCCTGCTTCCAATGTGGCCAGTGAGACTTGTTTCCACAGTAAAGATCACAGTGATGGCTGTTTCAAGTGAGGGAAGGTTTTTCCCCATCATGATTAACCGAGGACTTGGGAAAATTTCATCTCCTCAGCGGGGCTCATCTGTCATCTGGGGCAGTCATTTTCTCCATATCTTACCTAATAATTTCCCTACTACGTCTCCAGTAGGAGCTATATGCACCGAGGCCATTCAGAATTTCAGCCTCAGGCATCCTGAGAGTAGTTCACCAGGTCAGTGTCTAAAATGTGTCCAAGGAGTCTCGCCTAGAAGTGCCTGCATCTGCCTGCAGGCATGGGACGTTGGCGAGACGAATCCCACCCAAGATTGGTGTTGTCTTTTGGTGAACTATATTGAGACTCACAGGTATTGAGCTGAGATACGGATGTATGTTTGTTATAGAGGTCCACATTTGGGTCCTGTGAATCAATGGAGATTCCAGCAAAAGCCTTATTTTGCCTCTGCTAATCAGCTTTAACCATCAGTAGGGAGCAACTGATGTTATTGCACTTGGGAGAGAGAAGACACCGTTATCTGTGAAGCTGTTTTCCCCAAATAGTCAGTTTGACTAGGGGGAACATTTATGGACCCGAAGGAAATCTGACATAGGAGTTATCCGTCTGTAGAAATAGAGGATGGCTGAGGATCAGTTCACATAGAAAAGGTTATCTCTACGACCTTTAAAGGCTAGAAGCTTAATTTTTATTTTTAAATGAAAGCTGGAATTCTGCAGATGGCTTTGATAAGAAGGCACATGGATTTTTCTTCTGTTTGTTATTACTGTGGGGTCAGGAAAGGGTCCTACGTTAAGAATATTTGGGAGAAAAAAGGAAGGGAAAAAAAAGTGTAAAGTCTTCACAGGCCCAAAGCTGTAAAGGGAAGAAATCCAGTCTTCATAGGAATGGCACATCAAAGCACTTTAGGAGGAAAGTATCTGTTTGTATTTCCACTGTAGTTCCTCTTTGCCGCCACCACCCCTGGAGCATATTCTTGACCCCAGCAGTAAATTATTACAGTAAAGGCTTTTGTTTTTATTTTTTCATTTCCAAAGGAAAAAAAAAGGTGGTGTCAGGCACGGGGGTAGGCAGACAAGCAGAGAAAGCAATGTTTGTCTCCCCTTGCGACAGAGCAAAGTAGTCTGTAATTATGGTTTATTTAGTTACGATGTGAAGCACACCGAACACCCCTCTGAGCTGCATTTCTTACTGTGCTGGATCAGTCACTCAAACGTAGCTACTGTTAGCAACTGCAGTTGTTCAGGTATTTACAAAATCCCTTGAAAACAGTAACCGCAGTTGTTCAGGTATTTACAAAATCCCTTGAAATTGACAAAGTGACTTTTGGCTTACTGATTTGTTCTTTTTTAAAAAAAGGAAAATTTCTCCCACACTGAGTGGTAGTGGACATTGTGGTGCGATTTGAAGTTGAATGAGAAGAGACTTTGATGCTTTTTCCCTTTTCTTTCTTCCTGCCTCTTCACCCTGGCATGATCACAGAAGTTCTCCACACCAGCCACAGCCTCACACTGTCGGGAAGCTGCTGCCTCTGACCCGTCACTAATCCTTCCTGCACTTTACTTTTTCCTCCTTATTAAGCATTAAGGAACAGGTGATTTAAGAACAGATATTTAAAGTAGATATGCTGTTCTTATACACAGCATTGGTATTATTTTAGTGCTTTCAGGTTGTTTTTTCTTTTCTGAGATGAAATCAGCAGAAGATGGTCAGCGCATTTTGGCTGCTTTTGTGTGTGTATTGGCTGGTGTTCAGAAACCCTCTTTAGCTGGCTGTAATTCTTCCTGTCTCCAGTCTATCTTACGAGAAGGTATTTGCTTTTAATGATTCCCTGCCCGAAGCGGTGCTGGCAGCTGGCATGTCACTGCTGCTGGAGTGACAGCCACGCTCCCAGCCCGCACCCAGGAGATTGATATGAGCAGTTGCCTCCAAAACATTTTAATCTCACTTTTGGTCGTAATGAAAAATGGGTAATCAAACCCTGTAAATCATTACTTGGAGACAGTAAACACTGCTCCAAGGTGTTCAATGCCAGATGGAATTGCTCCTCAAGCTTAAATCACCATTGACTGCAGTGAGACCCCCGGCAAGTTGGTCACTTCAAAGCCATCGTTTTGAGAAGGTGCTCCGTGAATGACACCGAGAGGTGGCTCATGCTCCCAGATGCTGCAGCTTCCTAGAACAGTAGAATCCTAGAATATCCTGACTGTTCACCTGGTCTCCTCCCTATTCAAAGTGTGGCCCTTATTTAATTGATGTTTATAGGGCAGGGTTTGAATAGAATCACAGAGTCACAGAATATCACATGTTGGAAGGGACTCACAAGGATCATCGAGTCCAACTCCTGGCTCCACACAGCACCACCCAAAATCCAAACCCTGTGTCTGAGAGCGGTGTCCAAACGCTCCTTGAGCTCCAGCAGCTCGGGGCCGTGCCCACTGCCCTGGGGAGCCTGTTCCATGCCCACCGCCCCCTGCTGCAGAACCTGTTCCTAACCCCCAGCCTGACCCTCCCCTGACACAGCTCCATGCCGTTCCCTCGGGCCCTGTCGCTGTCCCCAGAGAGCAGAGCTCAGCGCCTGCCCCTCTGCTCCCCTGGGAGGAAGCTGTAGGCCGCCATGAGGCCTCCCCTCAGCCTCCTCTGCTCTGGGCTGAACAAACCAAGGGACCTCAGCCACTCCTCACATGTCTTGCTCCATAGACCCATCACCCACCATCTTAGTAGATGGTAGTTTTATGTGCACAGTGCTCAAGGTGAGGCCAATCTGTGCAGAGCAGAGCAGGACAGTCCCTTCCCTCGCCGGGCTGACAGTGCTGGGCCTGGTGCGCTTGTCTTTTGGGAGTTTTACATCAGACCTGGAGTTGCAATGGGAAGGGTGACCCCTCTGCAGGTGACACTGGTGACACCACAGCGTGGGACAGGCAGCTACCGCCATGGGAAGGTCGTGCAGAACTGCTGCCGACCTTGGCACAGGTGTGGGGCACTTCTGGTTTTGAAAGGATACCTGGATTACAGCATGTATGATCAAGCACCTCTGTTGTCTCTAATGGCTCTCTCTATGCATGTGCCAGGTTTTAAGCTCCAATGCTCTGTAATAACGATGAAAGCTGTTTGCTGTGGAAGTTTGTTGGGGATAACTGTTTCAATTTCCTGAAAGCACGATTTGCTGGTCTGTCGTAATTTTACCTGGCCATTACAAGACTTTATTCAAACTTTAGGAAAAATGAATGCAAAATAATGTTTTTATTCCTATAAATAACCTCTCCTCCTTCTGCCCAGCTGTCCTTGGCAGATGATGCCGGAAGCTGAAATTCCTGAAATGCATTTGCTGCTGACCTGTAAAAAACAGTCAGTGTGGCTGAGGCAAATGTTCATGGCTCAGGCACCTGGTACAGCTGAACTGTGTTAAATTTCATAAATTTTTGTTCTTAGTAAATGCAACAAACCAAAATCTCTACAAATACTGCCAGCATGTGAATGTCAGTGTTTCTGAGATAACGGAAAGCTGGATCAATAGTGGAAGAGTCCATATGCTACTATCAAAATGCAGCATGCTGCCTTCACTTCTCACTCAAGCAGGAGGATGCAGCAGAGGGGCTCACCCGGAGCCCCAGCCTCGCCTTCTCCCCATTTGCTTCTGGTAATGAAGTTACATTACATTGCATCTGTACAGCCTGGGCCTTCTCATCACTTTCCTGTAATTAATCCCATTTAAAACTTGCAAACAGGGCTGTTAATCATCTGGTGGGATGATGTACTGGTTTGCTGTTACTTTTTATTCTTTTTTTTTTCCCTTTTGATCCTGTTTATTTGGGTTTAGTTAATACTTAGAGTTCTGTAAATTTTAGCAGGGATGTACACTGATTCTTAGGGGGTTGACTGTATCACTGGCATTATATCTGAGGAGTGAACGTGAGGTAAATAATAATGGAATGATTTGGATTGGAAAGGGCCTTAAAGCCCACCCAGTTCCAACCCCCTGCTGTGGACTGGTTGCCACCTACTGAATCAGGCTGCCCAGGGCCCCATGCAATCTGGCCTTAAACACCTCCAGGGATGGGGCATCCACAGGTTCTCTGGCAACCTCTGCCAGCACCTTGCCACTCTCATCATGAAGAATTTCTTCCTTGTATCTAATGTAAATCTCCCCTCTTTTAGTTTAAATCCATTACCCCTTGTCTTTTCACTACACTCCCTGATAGAGCCCCTCCCAACATTTCCTCATTAGTAGAATGATTTATAGTGTCATTGTCACTGTCTCCACCAGTTTCTTGCAATGCTAAATATTCAGCAACGTAAGGGTATCGACAACTGATTATCTGGCTGAGGATGACGGCAGATTTCAAAGCACACTTTATTTATTAGGGCACATCTGCATTAAATTGAAACAGTTTAGATAAATATCCTGCCAACTATTTAAAGTGGTTTACACGCTGACTTTTTTAATATCTATTGTATGTAAATTGTGTGTTTATATTTTTGTAATTACACTTCTGACAAAAAGTAACAAACATTTCTCTCAGAAGATTCCAGTCCTAGCCAGAAACTTATAATCTGTTGCAGGATTTTTGCAATAAATCTGAAGAAATATAAATAACAGGAGAACAAATATAGTAACAGTACATATCCAATCCCAAGTGAAAATAATTTAGGAAACAGACAGGCAGTATAAAACACTGTATAATTGCATGCATGTGGCTTTATACATTCTCTATCTGTGAATATCAACAAACTCTGTCATTTAAGAGATTAAAAATGAAAACTCTAGATTGATAATTTTGTGATACTTTTGTTCTTGTTTTAAAATACAGGGTTTCATATTTCACACATTCACATACTCCAGTTCAAAGAGAATTAGAGAGATATTTGTAAAAATACTTCTGTTTCTAAGTGCACTGTGCTTCCTTGCTGGTATGTAATGCCTCCCAAAACTTCTGCTTAGCATTTGTTTAGTGCTGATTTCAACATTTCTTGAAGCTGCAAATAGGCAGGATGTTTTCTGTGAGGCATGTCTGATTTGAATTTTCTTTGCATGGCTACAGTTTGTGTGACTCCATTGGTTGTGGATCTGTGCGAGTCGAGCCGAGATCAGATCCCTACCAGGGCAGGGTGCAGTGGTGAGAGGTTTTCGGTGTGCAGCTGTGATGCCAAGTGGAAAGGCTGAAAAAAGTACTGAAATGTGCCTCAGCATCGCTCTGCAGTCCTTGTGCTGCTCAGAAATAAATCTTTAAACTATCCACGTATTTGTGGGTTACTTTCTTTGTGCTAGCAAATTCTGCTGCTCTTTGGCATTTTGGCTGGTTTTGATCCATTGCGAAATGGTAAACATGGATAGACATCTTCTTTTCTCTTTCATTGGCCACAGCATTTATAAACTTAAGCTACTGTCTGCAGTTCTCATGTCATTCAAAACTGCCCCTATGAATGTGCATCACGCATGTTCAAGAAGCTGTTTCAGTTTGGTTAGTTAATATCTAGCTTATCAGTAAGAGTTTTTCTGATGAGCCCTGTGAAAGGGCTGAAGAGAAAAAAAAAAAAAAAAAATAGGAGAAAGATTAGAGACCATATTCTTTCCAGCAGATAACTGAGTGCACTCAGTGACCAGGGCCCTCTCTCCTCCTCAGGCAGCAAAAGAAATTCTGGGAGAAATGAAATCAAAGGAAGTACTTAGGAGTAAGTAGTCATAAAGTAAATACTCTGGAACAGCAGTTTGCTAGAGAGAAAGAGATCAAGTCAGAAGGCAGTGGTTATGGGAAAAAAAAAAAAAAAAAAAACCAAACAACAGAACGGTTCTTGAAACGCAAGGGCTTTCACTAGCCACAAACAGAGTAATGATGTGCTATCATGTACAGCAGCACGTGTTCTTCTTCCAACTTGGTTCTTTTTTTGAATGCTTTGTAATCACGGGGAGGGAAGTAATTGGAAAGTAGGCTAATAAGATAAAGGTGTTACACAGATTTAATTTCCTGGAGAATAATTTTGCACAAGCTATGTAAACCCAGATTATTTTTTTTTTTATTTTTGGAAAAGACAAAAATTGTCAGCTGCACTCTGACTGCTGTAATTGCCTCCGTCTTCCT
Organism: Alectura lathami; assembly: GCA_013399715.1. Taxonomy (NCBI): domain Eukaryota; kingdom Metazoa; phylum Chordata; class Aves; order Galliformes; family Megapodiidae; genus Alectura; species Alectura lathami. The sequence goes on from VXAV01004690.1 coordinate 227,053, forward strand.
TTCCAAGGACTTTAACAGACAGCGGATGTACAGTTTCCTACAGTACATTATATTATGTAGAGGACCTTTACTGGAAAATGCATAGAAGGAAACATAGAACAACCTGGAGACATACAGAGCAGGATTTTGCTTATTTTGAGCAATCTGTTGTTCCCGGCTGTAGCGATGGCTGAGCTGCTCTCTCCTGTTCTGCACATACGTACGCTATACCTGTGTGCATGTCTTTGTGTGTGCACATTTAAAATTGTGGTGACTGGCAATCATGGCCCTGTGCTGGAGACTTGAATTCAGAGCCAGAGGCGATGCTGAGCGTGGGGAGAGCACCAATGCTCCTCCTGTGTCCCCGCTCACCCAGATACACTGAGCATGTGCTTCAGTCTCTTGGCTAAGTGGAATCCCAGTTATTTATATCTTAAATGGGTCTTACACAATAAAGCAGCGGAGTGTTAAAGCTTGTTTACAGCCCAGGAGATTTAAATGATGGTATGGTATTTTGAATAATTTTTAAATCGAGGGTTAAATTTATGTCATCGTCCCACATACACAGTGTATTAAGGTAGATCAATTGCTCATATCATTAACCTATAAGCTTTCTTTGTTTGTTTTAAAGGACATTGATTTTGTAATTACCCTTGAGATCACCACTGAAAACCTCAGGAATTTACTCCTTAATTGAAATCCAAATATTGAAAGCTGCAGGAATGTGTCATTAGGAAGCCTGGTGACGGGCTCTGCCATCTAGTGACACCCACATGAAAAAGGAAATCTTTACAAAACCAAACCAACCCCCACATCTGAATATTTTTACAGTCTGTTTGCTATAACCTGGGGTCATGAGTGATCAAATGCCTCAGCCATGGCCGAGTCCCCACTGCCTGGTGGCATGGCTCAGTTCAGGTTTGCTTTGGCCTTCTGAGCTCCGCAAGGACATCAGTGCAGATTAAAACCACTCGCTGTTGATGCTGTTCTGTGTATTTATTCTGTCAGGAAGGTTGGGCCCTCACCCAGCATTAACCCCGTATGGCCTCATGCTGTAGTTTAGGCGAGCAGCACGGGAAGCTCGTGCTCTCCATCAATCCCCAGGGAGGCACACACTCAGCCAAACCCTAAAACACACGAATTCTTGAGAAATCCATGTGAGATCTCAAAATGCAGGTCTCACGGTGTGCTTGATTTCATACCATCCCTATTTCTAGAGCCACTTATTTCTTCTTTCTTATTTCAAAGGACAAGGAAGTGGGAGCACATGTCTGTGTTTTGGGCATATGTTTGCAAAATCCCATTGTGACTCAAGGGCTGACCAGATGCTGCAGTAGGTTTTTCCCAACCCATCACATTTCATTTACCCATCTAAACAAAGCTGTTTTCATGGTAAACCTGCCTTTTTTTTGTCCTTCTGTATTCATGGTCCATGTTACTTAGAAGTTCTAAGCTGTCAGAAACTCACAGAATCACAGGATTCCTGTTCTTCCAGCGTTGTTGGCATCAAAGTTATCTCTGTTACTGATGTTTTCCAAATCTTTTGGCTCAGTTGAGGAGTGAGGTAGCTGGGAAAATTACGTGGCATGTGAATTGTTCAGTAAGCCCCAAATTGCAGGAGTTAGGGTTTCACGTCACTCCGGTTTCTCCGGTCTTTACTTCTGTAGGGTCTTGCAGCCTCCACACTGTCATTCAATAATAAATAATCTCATATGAGTATTTAAAAAAAGCAATAACTTTCCAAGTCCTCCATCACATCTGTGTGCAGTGAAGAAAGCTGTAATGCTTGTACAAGCTTCACTCATTTGGCAAAGCTCAGGGGCTCCAATCTTCATTTTATTTTTCCTTGGCTATGCTGTTATCTCCCTTACATGTGAATAAATAGAAAGACCTTGTCAGTCTTGACATAGGGGAGAGCCAAGAGGGGGAGAGAAAGGAAGAGAGAAATTACACAGTTAGAACCTTTTGGGTGGCACCAGAGAGCTGGAGTTTGTGGCACTTGAAAAGATGAAACAGGACCTCAGCGGTTTGAAGGGCTGATGTGGTCTGACCACAGAGCTCTGTGTGATTTGCCTTGGCAGACTAAGACATGGTCTCTTACAACACAGCAAAGGTTTCCAGAAGTCTGACTCCAGGAGGACTCCAGGTTTTAATCCCAACTTTGTCTTTGCTGTAGGAGAGTTGGCTGCTCCCAGCACTGCATGTGATGCCCACACTTGGATAAGGGAACATCTACCTGGCATCCTCTGACACTTTCACATTGAACAGAAATAGTTGCTAAGTAGCCACGCTATGGAATAAGGAGAAAATTTAAATGATTCAGATTTTCACTCCTATCTCAGCCTGCTTGTTTGCATTTCTGCAGTCTTTGGTGTAGGTGGTTCACCTGTGGGTTGTGAATGTCCATGCACGGAGATGCAGAGGCCGAAGCAATGTGGGAGGACGCCTTGCAAGGTCAGCCCTGTGCAGGAAGAGCTGATGGAAACCAGGGAGAGCTCATGAGGTCACTTTGATGTGGGTGCCCCATTTAATTAATCCACCAGTCACATGCCTGTGGTCTGGGTTCTGCAGGATGGAAGCATTAGCACGTGGAATTAGGGTGACCACGGGGGTACACATCTTGCCAGTGACATAATTTGGATTTGGAAAGGCTGACAGAGCTGAAACCTGGTGCTCCTGGAAGTTGTTTTGCTGGCTTCTGTCTAATGGGAAACCTCTGTGTTGGCATCTGCTCAGATACGACTTCTGTGCAGTGTTAAGCCTGCATTGCCATGCATATTTCTTTCGCTGCTGTTCTTTATTTTACGTAGCACTGCTTGTCAGCATGCCGAACACTGGGAAGTAACAAAAAGTAATTACGCAGATGCATTGAAAATAGATAGAAAAATGCATTGAAAATAGATAGAAAATTTTCTCCTTCAATTATTAAGGCCTAAGCCATGTTCACTAGTTGGTGTTTAAAGAGCAGCTATTAACCTTTCCATCTCTAGCACTTACTCCTTCCTTACGTTTTTCTGCTTGTGAATTTTGCAGTCCAGATAAGTTTTCAATGGCAGTTTTTAATAAATGATCTCTGGGAGCTGAATTTGGTGGTTCTTCTTTTCAGAGATGAGGCATGGGGTGTAGGTGTTGATACCCCCAGCTGGATTAAAGAGGCTGTGGGTAATTAAGCACTTGTCTGGATCTGGGCAGTTTGTTGATGTGTTTTTTAATTTTCTGGTGAATGAATGATGTTCCTCAAAGAGAACTGTCACTGGGGAAATCAGAGATGTACTGAAGCACACCAGTGTTGTCTGCTCTGTCATGTTCAGTGCAAGTCCAGCAGTATTATTGCAAAGCTTATGGGCAAAGCTAATTATGCATCTGTCAGATGCGCTGAGAAATGCTCTGTGCATCCTTGCATCCTTGTGAAAATTTCTATGGGCTATTGGAATCTGGGGTTGTTTCTACAATAGTTTATCTCATTGTGAGGTGTAGATGCTTTGTGCACCATCTATAACGTAAAAGACGGTTGTCTACAACGTGAAATCGGAGTGAGAAATAAAAGACTGTCACAGCATGGGAACTAACCTGTGGCAGCTGCAGAGTTGTGGAAGGGGAAGGGGACACCAAGAGCGTGAGCCCCGTGGTCCTGTCAGCAGGACTCTGATTGTAGTCCCTAGCAAGAGCAGGAGGGAAACCCTCCTGTGGCCCCTGGGAGCTTCCCTGGTGCTCTGTGGGGGAACCAGGCTCTGTCCCAGCAGCAGCAGTGCGTTCTCCCCGCCATGATGTGGCCATATTTCCTCACATTTGTCCCTGAGGAGCTCCGCTTACTGAGAGCAGCATCCAAATTTCTCCGAGCTGACTCAGAGCGCAATCTCCTTCCAATCAACATTTCTTCTTATTTTGATTAAGGAACACAGCTTTCTCTTCAGAGCAATTTCCACGAGACCAGATACAGGCTGCTCATTACACACTGAAATATCCTCGAGCACAGGAACCTGCTCAGGGAGGACAATGCCATTTAAAGCCCTGAGTTAATGAGAAGTCCACAGCACACATTTGATAAGCTTTGTCATCCTTTTGTCTGCAGATCAGAGACCCTGCATTTTAATTTACTATACATAATGCTTTCTTAATGAGTTCCAGTCGATAGCCATTGAAACATGGCACTGCAGCTGCCAGCATGATTATGAAAGAGAGGTGGTTATTTGATTTACGTGATATTCTGTTATGGTAACTAATATTTGCAGACAAGATACAATGGAGGAAGGAAAAAACCTCCATTTAGATTTCAGTATCTCAGGACTAAGGTGCTAAATCAGTTTATTTTGCATATACGTGGGCAGACTGCTAATTGAAAACTAATGGAATTATGTTTGAATGTTGAAAGTCTTGAGAGACTCCTGTTTGCTTTACACCACAAAGTTCATGCAAAACCAATAGCACCACCAGGATTTTTAAAGTGCAGATGGGTTTCCTATTACTGTACACAGAAGCATGTTGTAACAAAGGTCCCTCATTTATTTTCCTCTTTCAAAACAGAAATGAAAATAAAGAAAACTTGAAGGCAACAAAACAGTAAGGCTATGGATATAAGGAAAAAGTTTTTTACAATAAGGGTGGTGAAGCACTGGCACATGTTGCCCAGAGAGGTGGTGGATGCCTCATCCCTGGAGACCTTCAAGGTCAGGCTGGACAGGGCTCTGAGCAACCTGATCCAGCTGTAGATGTCCCTGTTCACTGCAGGGCAGTTGGACTGGATGGCCTTTAAAGGTCCCTTTCAACCCAGATGATTCTAAGATTCTATGATTCTATGGCAGAAGCGATGCAGTGCTGATGGTTCTGCTTTGTAGGGAGCTGTTTTCTGGGCCTCCTTTCCTGTTCTACAGATGGATCCTGTGTGTCAACCTTTATGTGGAGCTATGTGTGCACCCTGCAGCCCTTCCCTATACATCCTTGTACAGCAGCACGCTGTGCCAGCGCTGATGTCTTTTCACACAAAGGCACTATTGAAATCGCTGTGGTTTATAGGGTTTTTCTGTTGTTATTCCCATTATTTTTTCCTTTGAATTGGGGTAGGAACTAGGATGCCTTTGTGTACTAGACCGTAAACAGAACGAATTACTGTCCTGATAAGTTGAACTGAGCTTGTGTATGGTGGAAAGCACACATGTTATGGTGGGAGTCAGTGGGATCGCACTGCAGGAGCCATGTCCAGGAGCAGACACGCGTTCTGGTGCCTAAAACTAGACACAAGCTGCTGAGGAAAGGAAATATGTGAATCAGGCACTATCAGAACTTCTGGCACTTTTCGGAGTGCTTGACTTTGCAGCCTTATAATTCTTGCTGTTCTTCTTCTATTATTATTATTATTACTAAGTTTGTTTTTCCCCCTACATGCTCAGCAAACCCCAGCACGTCAAGCAGGGGAGCAGGAGCCCGTGGGTTTTACAGATACCTGCAGGAACCTCAAAGTGGTGAGACTTCCAGCCCTGGGAGTGGGGAAGGGGGATGTCACAAGCCTTCACTCTTCACTGTCACCATGTTATCTGTCTGTTCTAGTACATCTCTGTCATAGAATCATAGAATCACAGAATGCCTTAGGTTGGAAGGGACCCTAGAGCCCATCCAGTTCCAACTCCCTGCCTTCGGCAGGGTTGCCACCCACTAGATCAGGCTGCTCAGAGTTCCATCCAGCCTGGCCTTCAACGCCTTCCAGGGTGGGGCATCTACAGTCCAGTGGCTCCCAATTTTCCCTTTCCTGTATCACCTCATATACCATGTGAAAATGCCCCTGCTACCATGCAAATTGACAGGCACTGCCACAGCTATGGGGACATTGCACCCTGAATCTGCAGCTCCCACCCTGAGAGCATCCTGGCAAGACAAAAACAAAACATCTCTACTCATCCTGTGAAAATTGAGATTTTCCTCACCAAATTTACAAAGCAAAGTGTTTGATCTAGAGAAGTAGTCGCTGTTTCTGCCTTGGCCTGAAATAAAGAGTGATGATAATTAATTTGCTGTGAGACAGAGCTCCATTATGAAAGTTTAAGTCCTGAATCATTTAAGTTTGGCAGAGTGCTAACAAGCAGGATACTGAAAGAGCATCTATAAGTGTGTGCATTAACACTGGCTAGGCTTGAAGTGCACATTCCCCAGTACAGCGGGTGCGCAATCCATACATCTGTGTGTGTGCTGTGTGAGGCTGAGTCATCGGTATTGCCCTTTTGCCAAGACACTGAGGCTGCAAAAATAAAATGGGCGTGCAAAAATATGCCCATCACTGGATCACGGGATGGGGGATCACATCAGGGGAGGTACAGCAAAGCAGTGGTGTTCATCCTGGTTTGTGTGGGAGGGGATGGATGAGGACAGAAGCTTGGAAAGGGTGGAAATGCCATGTGTGAAGGCTCCAAAGTGGCTAAAAGGAAAGCTGGAAAGGAGTGATTTTTCATGGGTGTGCCTGCTGAGAGGTCTGTGGATTTTGAGTGGGATAACCAGGCAGCAAGCAGAGAGCAAATAAGCAGGAGAGCATTCCCCCAGCATTGCAACGCTCCACATCCATGGGCTGCTCTGCTCAGAGGGACCAAATGGGCTCCCAGACAGGCTGCAGAAAGTCACGGGTAAAAGCCTTTCATGAGCTGTTACTGACAAAGGAGCAGTTGTTTGTCATGGCTCAGGAAACCTCTAATTTTAGGCTGCCAGAATCTGGCAAGGTCTGGCTGGGGATATGTCCCCACAGCCTTACATCTGGCTCCAAGCAGCAGCAAAACTGAACTCCTGGGCTGGTTCAACCCAGCCTTCCTGGGGTCTGCTGGTTTTCTGAGCTTTTAAATTACTCCTTGCTAATATTATTAGAAGTTTTTGAGGAAACCTTGTTTTAATATCGCTGTAATTAAAACCCAAAACTCTTTAAAAAAACTCTTGTTTGGAAGTAGGTCAGTTTGCACTAATTTGTCTTGAACATTTTTTTTTCCTTTTGCATGCTTTAGTTGTAGGCTGAGTTGCCATCTGCTTTTCCTTGGCAGAGCAAAGGAGCGGAAGATAAGATTTGTAAGTTATAATTGGGCTAATATTAATCATTTATCTCACATGAAGCAAGTCACTGGCAACTACCCATGACCGTGCCTCTGGATGCTCTACACAGAATTGTCTTTTGTGGTGACCCTCAAGCCTGGAAAACTTTTCCAGTAAGAAAGTCTAAATAAAAAGGTCATGCTGACCTCAGAGGATACGAAGATACCTTGAAAGCATTTCCACCTGGGAAGGTTGCAGTGAGTTGGGGGTCGGCCTCTTCTCCCAGGTAACAGTGATAGGACGACAGGTAACGGCCTCAAGCTGCACCAGGGGAAATTCATGTTGAATGTTGGGAAAAACTTCTGCTCTGAGAAAGTGGTCAGGCATTGAAACAGGCTGCCCAGGGAGGCGATGGAGTCACCGGCCCTGGAGGTGTTCAAGAAACGTGTAGATGTGGCACTTAGGGACATGGTTTAGTGGGCATGGTGGTGATGGGTTGACGGTTGGACTAGATGATCTTACAGGTCTTTTCCAACCCTTATGATTTCATGATTCTATGTACCCGCTGCTGTTTCAGTGGATGGCAGGAGATGTTTGCAGGGCAGCCTACTGGATTTGGCACATTTGGGAGATTGTGAGGCCAGCTCAGGCACAAGGCATGGAGGGATGGTGTTCATCCTGGGAAAATCACTGCACAGGTTGTAGTCTCTCCTGCTGCTCTGTTACACCATGTCATCAGTGGGGAAAGGCAAAATAGTTGCAAACAGTAAATGCTGACCGTACCAGACATGAGTAATTACTATAATTTTAATATAACAGTTCTTGATAGGCAAAGAGTGCGACGGTTCATAGACACTAGGATCTATCCACATAGTCAAATTTGCTGATTGCTTCGATTTTGCATTCAGTAAAAAGGTTATGAAACAGACGCCTCCTGCAAGATCCCAAAAGCAATTCTGCTTTTGGGCCAACTCATTGAATTTCTTTCCCTCTGGCAGCTAGAGCCTAAATGAGCAGTGACACCTTTCCTCCTCTCTGAAGCAGGACCAAAGGAAACCTTGCCATGGCCCTTTGGATTAATGGCTCTGCTCAGCAGCCAGCAATTGCTAACCGCCGGATTTTTTGTTTGTTTGTTTGTTTTCTGACAAATCTGTAGTTCAGTCTAAGTTATCAAAAGAAAAAAAAAAAAAATTGGATAAGATGCCTCTTTGCTGTTGGTTGTTCCAGGCCCCCTGCCATAAGTTTTCCTGACTCTAATACAAACCCTTCTTATTATAGCTTCTCCTTTGAAATGGTTTCTTTGTTTCATCTGTGTGTATGTGCGCGAGTGCTTTTAAAAGCTTGCAGATGGTTTTTCCTCACCTCAGAGGCTGAGCTAGCCATCTTTTTAGGCTTTGTTTGGGTTTTTGGCTGAAAAGGAAGGCCTGCAGGAGCAGTAGGCTATTTCTCAGTCTAAGGAACAGGGGAGATGGGCCTTTGAAAGCAGATGGCAACAGAGAGAGGTCTCAGTAGCAGAGGATAAGACAACAAGTGCCATAGGCTATCAAGATTTTATGAAATAAGGAGCTTGTACAATTTCCACAATTGCAGCATGAAAGAAAGCAGTCTACCTTAAGTATAAACTTACCTTCATGATCCTTCCCTTCTGGCAGCTGTTGTTGCAGGATGCAACACTGAGTATCTGTTACTTTTTATTCTTTTTGAGGTCAATTAGAGCAGTTGACAGCAGCACACTTTTCCTTTGCTTTCCCATGCATTTCATCGCAGCTGGACACTGCAGCCTGCCAGGCTGGTTGGTGATTAAGAGTCAAACCAGATAGTAAAGTTTACAAGCGTGAAAGCTGATAGCACACAGCATAGTATTGGGCGTGTGGAAATGTCCCAGTCTTTTTGGCTCGAGCTGTAACATCCATTTAGATCCACTTATTATTTCTCTAGACCTACAGTTGTATTTTGACTAGTCTTGCATTGTTCAGAACAGACTATTTAAGTTTTGGGTTGGATGATGTCTTAATGAAGTAATTGGTCTTTGACCGGAAACAAGAGGAAAAAAAATAATCAGTGACTTTTAATGTGGTTGTGGAGATGAGAGCTTGGAAGGGATGTGTGTGCCCTCATCCGAGTCAGAACATCTGGTAGGGAAACTGTAGTGGGAGTACTGGAGAAGGTGCTTTACAGTGAGAAATCTGGAAAGCATAGAGTTTACGTTGTGCAGTTCATCAAGGCAGGTATGTGGTGATGGGTGGACATGGTAAAAGCCTTCATCCAGAGACAATGCTGAGTCCCATGGTGTGTTCACTGCAGTGGAGTAGGAGGGGGAAGAAGAAAGAGCCTAAAAAGGGGAAATTGCAGCCAGAGAACTCACGGTTGGATGTCAGCACTACATGTCAGTTCTGAGTGTGAGCAACCATTGGATCAGCCTATGGACCATCTCATCTCCTTGTGTTTTCAGGAAAATAAGCTTTAAGGAAGTATATAACCTGCATAGCCCAGGTTATGAAGTTCAGTCAGGGGTCAGATGAGCAAAATGAGGTTACCAGTGTTACACCAGAGGCCAGTTTAGGTCATCCAATGATCCTTTTGGACCTTAAAAACTATTATTGTGTGCCATTATCCATTTCAGATATGGATAATCCACATCTGTTATACACAGTTCAGGGTTATGATGCTATTTGGTTGGAGCAAAATGTCAAAATTAATAAGTAGTATCTGAGTTTTATGGCTTTGTACCAGATTTCTTTGGGGAATTTTCCTGTGGTCTTCTATTTTTAACACAGATACAGACTCAAGCGTTGGTGGTTTGCCAGATGAAGTTTGCTGAAAGGAGACTCGTGAATAATGTTAAGGCCATTTTAAAGTTCTTGTGAGATAGACTACGGTTGTTATTTTCTTTCTTTGAGTTGTACCAGGTAATGCCTACAGTAGGCAGATAAGCAGTATGTAACTCAATTAAAACTTGGGATAGAGCGGTAGTAAGGAGGCCAGGTACTACACGTTGAAGACTGAATAAACAGTAATGTACTTTCTGCACGAGTGTATTACACAAAAATTGTGGTATTGAGTCTGGTTACTAGAGGTAGAATGAGTTTTTGCAGATTTTTATATATTAAACTGAGAGCAAAACCGTATAGGAAACAGATGTCAGAAGTAAGAATGGTGCAGTCTGGGTTTTTAGATCAAGAAATGAGTTTGCTTGGACACTCTCTACCCTTTGAAGTGAGATAGGGACTTCACAAAGCAAAATATAGACATGAATAGACACATTAAAAGGTGATTCAACTTCAAATAAAGATTTCCTAAGAGTCACAGAGTCAAAGTAAACGTGAATTTTCTTTGTGTTCTGCAAAGAGATAATTTAAAACATGTTCCAAAATGAAAGTTTTATTAAAATGGAGTTAAGGATGAGAGTATGTGTAAGTAATTTAGGGCTAGGCACATTACAGGGATATTACAATTATTCCAAAACAAACTTAATAAATGCAGTATATCTCAAGTTGAGGTTAACCTTATGAGAAATCAAACATGTTAAGGAATGGAAATGCACAATCAATTCACCCAAAGAATCTTAACTCTGTTCTGTACTGAGGTAGTGTAATATCTCTGTAATTATAGTGAGTGAATAATGGGGTTTTATTCTTTCTAAAGTCTTGGAACAGATTAAATTGGTCTTTTAAATGATGTTTTCCTCCTCAGTTGTGCCTGTGGGATGAAGATATGGTTAGGGAAGGGTCTGAGGGAGGTTGCTACCAACCCATTTTCAATTGATTTTAACTCATGAAATGACAAATGGCCCTATCTGAGAGTTCTCAGCAAATACTGTCTGAACTATCTGTTGTTTGAGGAAAATATGTTGTATTGTGTGTAATGTAGGCTTTGCTCTTAGTATATGACACAAAGTTGTCTTTACCTGAGTGGCACTTCTGCAGTGAAAGATGTGAAATAAAAAAAAAAAAAAAAAAGGTGTGAGAAGTGGCTCAGGAAACTTTGAATCTGGCAATCTGGCATGTAATGGGCAGATTTACTAATGGTGTGGAATGAAGCTGGATGTTTGCCTGAATGCGGTGCTGAATTAAATCCAGGAATTAAGATTGAAAGGGAGAAAGCAGAAGGAAGACTGGGATCAGGAAGTAGTGAAAGAAATCCAGTAATTTGCTTCTATTCTGGAAGGAAAACCAAATAATATCTCACGCAAAAGAAAAGGTGGGAAGTGAAGGTGGGGAATCTGTGAGCACAAGAAGCAGTTGGGTTTTGGGAGTTGATGAGGAAGCCTGGGTGCCACCCTCAGAGCAGCTGGTGAGATGGTGCTCAAAGGAGAGGAGAAACGCCACCTAGGAGGGGGGTGCTATTCGGTAAGGAGACTTCCTCATGCTAGTCACGGAGCTCATTCAGGTCCACGTGCCTGCTGGGCTCTGAGGTCCAGGGGTGGTTGCTGTGGCTTGGTGACCTGGACATCACTGAACCTGCAGTGGGAAATGCAGCTGGAGCCTGGAACATCTCTGCTTCACTGCAGATGTGGCTGGAAAGCAAGCCCTGTTCCTTGGGCTGAAGGGGAGTTTGGCCTGCTCTAAGGCTGCTTTAGCAGATTTAGAGGCGGCAAGGCACTTCACAGCACTCCTTTAAGAGCCGCAACAGCGCAAGACGCCGAGTCCACCATATGTTCATGTTTAATAGCAGTTTATAAGTCTGTGAATTTTGCCTACGGGATGTCTAAAGACTCTGGGGTCATGTAAATTGAAACAATGCAAAGTTTATTGTGCATTTAACTTAATTTAAATACCTAGAAACAAGCACAGGGGGATTCTTACCAGTTGCAGTTATTGGTTTTAATAAATACTGTTGTAATTGAATGTGATTTAATAAAAACAATTTATTTCCAGCCTTTTGGAGTGGGAGTGTGACTCCCCGAGGGGAAGACAACAGAAGGGGGTTAATGGGAATAACTTTTATGGTAACTTGCTCGGTCATGTTGAGCTGCTCTGAGAAGTAGGTGGGCATTTGGTTTCGTTCACACTAACTGTGAAGCGAGCCTTTAAACTTGGCAGGGACCAAAAGGTCTGTGCTGAGAAAGAGGCTGCTGGTTCCCTCTGCAAGCTGACATGTGTCCTGTAGAATGGCATGTGGGAGCAGGGAGGAGTCTGCTTCATCCGTTGGCCAGTATTGCTCCTTTTTCCATAGGAATTAGTTGTTTGATCTGCTGTGATCTCATCTAACATAATCTGTTTGTGTTCAAAATCCCTGCTGAAGTTAGTTGCAAGGTTAGCATTAATTCCGATATACCTGCACACCTAGCCATTTGCAGAGCTATTTCTGTTCAAATCAGTCACCATAATTCTGCAGCATTTAAATAGATACAAAAATGAACATAGTTAAAAAGTTCTCTTCTGGTTACCGAGTCACAGGCAGGTTATAAACCTGGAGATACGCCTGTCATTCCCGTGTGTTGTTTTACTAGCAAATTCCCTAAAGCCATCATCAGATTCAGCAAATCTGTATTGTATTACTTTTACCCAGCTCGTTTTATTGAAAACACCTGGGCAAAGCTAACAGTTATCTGGCACCGATTTGATATTCAGCATCTGAAAAATAGCCACTTATTTATGTGGTATTTAGGGAACAGAATAAAGGCTTTCAACATGGTATCAGTGCCGAGGAAATCAATTTTTAAAGCATGACTCAGAGGTCACTAGTGAATTTTGACTTTAGAGATGCCACCAGATGAGTAAAAAGGGTCTGTGACACAATATTTCAAGAATTTTTTCTGCTGTAGATTTTAAGCTGGAATCTTGATTTTGCTCAGAAACATAGAATCATAGAATTGTCCGAGTTGGACAGGACCTTTAAAGAGCATTTAGTCCAACTCCCCTGCAGCGAACAGGGACACCTGCAGCTGGATCAGGTTGCTCAGAGCCCTGTCCAGCCTGACCTTGAAGGTCTCCAGGGACAGGGCATCCACCACCTCTCTGGGCAACTTGTGCCAGTGCTTCATCATCTTTATTGTAAAAACCTTTTCCTTATATCAGGTTTTATCTCCCCTCTCTAAGTTTTAAAAAATTCATATGTACAGTAGGTGCACCTGAGATGGCTTTGATGTTCCACATTATCACAAGCACCATGTATGCCTGTTGCAGGATCAGGCTTGGGGAAAGGTCACGAGAGATCTTCTAGCACCGTGGCTATCATATCGTTGCCTTTTGCTCAGCTTTGGAAAGTAATAGATACGGTTTGTAAAGTGTAACAGTAATTTCTGCTTTGATGAGGGCTCCAATTACCGTGATTTTATCTTACGATGTTTGATTGTGTAATCTTTAGAAAACCATTTAGACATGCTGAAGCATTAGCACCAGGTGTACGGTACCATGAAATCTGTTATAAAACAGCTGTTAGCAGCACATTTGCCAAGTATCTCTAAATAATTGAAAGATGCAGTTAAGAAAATGCTTCTTATTTACGCAGTATCACCTTGTGAGCGCTGCGTTCGGGAGCCTCACAGTCCTGTAACCAACTTGCTGAATGTAATGTTAACTTGCTGAATTGTAATTGTAATGCTCTCGTAGGTACGAAGCTTTGGTGCTGTGTGTCACTGACTGGATCTGGAAGGAATATTCCTTGGAGTATGACCACCAGTTTGACAGAGCCTGTGAAATGGGGTTTTGGGTGGCTGTAGGAGGTGATGCTGCTGGCAGAGGTGGCAATCAGTGGCAGATGGCATGAGGAGGGAGTGGAGTCGGAATTGCCCCATCCTGTATGGGCCGCAGTGTGCTGGGTCCCTCCTTCTCCTTGGAGGAGGACAAGTGACCTGGAGGCTGCAGAGCTGGCTTAAAAACATAAAATTAGATTCAGAGTCTGTGAACACCACGGAACAGAGGAATATTGGATAATAACTTAATAGATATTGTTCTTTGACAAAGCTCATACCCCTGTGATGGCCTGTGAGTACTGTTTTATCCTAGAATGAAAACGAGATTCAAGAGAAAAGTGAAGGAGTGGGCTCCATTAGCACTGAAGGGCCTCTGCAGGTTTCCCTGTCTGGGCTATCTTTGTATCTTCCTCCCTTGGCGAGTCCACGTTGTTACACATTTCATCAGATTATAGAAAGTGTAGTCTTTACAACGTCCTCACTTCTACTGTTTATAATTTGACCCTCTAAAGCATTTTATGCCTTGCAAGGTGTCTTGAAAAATCAAGCTGATTTGTATAAATATTGTATTAGGAAGCTTCTACATTTCTACCCTTGCTTTTGTTGCCTTGCTTCAGTGAGGTGCAGACATAGACTTTAATGCTTATTTAGCATGGAATCATGTATCTGTGTATGCTGAGCTTCAACTGTATGTCCAATTGCCATGAAGTTTAAACTCTTAGTGTGTAACTGTGTTGGTGCAAGCACATGGGTGTGTGTTGGCTACTGGACAGACTTCTTTATTTGCACCTTACTATTTCCTCTAGCATCAGAAATTTTCCAGAGTGCTGAGATTGTTAATTTCAAAAATAAAAAAAAAATATATCATATTGTTGAAAAGGTAGTTTTACAGAAAGCCTCCACTTTGATTTATATCTCTCAGTGGCAGGAAGTGCCGTGCATAGCGCTTGGCTTGTCTTTTACATTTCAGTTAGTTAAAAGAACAGCAGAAACGCAGCGTGACCTAACCTTCATTTAAGTACAGTTTATTCGGTCTCTTCGGGATGTCAGCTTATACTAGGTTTGATCCCCAAACTGATGGATTTGTAATGTTTTATTTATGGTGTTTTACTGAAGTGTGACGACCTGGGGCAGAGCCATGATTTCCATCTTTCCTGCTTGAATTTGGCAATATTTCAGCCCTCTGCCTTTATACCAAGGGTGAGGTGACCAGTATCAGTAAGAGAAAAGGTGCCCATGATTGACATTAAAGATGGCCAAGGCAGGCAGTGCTGTACGGGGCGGGTCCTCTGTTATCTGAAGTGCCAGGTAGGCAGAGCAGTGTATTTATACTGAAAGCATAAAATGGATTATAGTGGGAGAGAGTGGGGAGTGGAAGAGGGAGTAGAAAGCAGAGATTACTTTAGGTACTTGGAATGAATCTTTCATCAGAGCCTTGGAATGAAAATCCAAAGATTTAAAAGGTAGTGTGGATTGAGGCCAATAACAACTGTTTATCAGTTTTAGTGGGTTTAAATTAATCTTAATGCAGATAGAGAATTTCCAATATATTACTCTTAAAAAAAAACACCCCACGATGGCTCACATCATTCAAGACAAGCAGTAGGAAGGGAAGCATTTCTGCTGATAAGATGGCAGGTATAGAATAACCCTGAAGATACCTTTATGCACAGCACTTTGGTTAAGCAGCCTAAATATTTATTGGAATCACAGACGGTGGAACTTCCGTGCATGTTTTGTTTCCAGATGAGTGACGTTGGAGTCATCAAAAAAAGCATATTAAGTAAGATGTGGGTTTTTTTTAACCACATTCATCTGATTCATTTGGTGACCCTGGGTTCCATTTATGCCTTCTGGGGAGGAGGTGGAGGAGGCAGAGACAGATATGCCTGGGACTAGAAACTGATTCACTGTCTGAGAATAGTACCCGGCTTCCTGCACCTGCTGAAATAACAATGGTTATAATCAGTGTTATCTTCTGATTGTACAGGTTTTTGGGGCAGTACCTTGAGATAGAAGGCTTTGAAAGAGAAATACTGAAAAAAAGGGTGTTGTAGATGAACATTTTAGTACAAAGCCTCCATCCTGGTTTCTCATAGGGAGCATCTCAGTGGCTGCTGAAGGCAATCTGGCCAAGAAGAAGATTCTTTCTTAAAGAAAAATATCTGAAATGGAAGTCAACCAGCTCAATACCGTGATTCTCTGTAAAATCACTTCCCACAGGACGATGTTCCAGAAGTTGTTGAAAGTTGTATTTTTCCTTCAGGAGAATTCTCCAGTATGCAACATATGCACAAGGATTTGGGGAATGGTAGAGAGGTTTTTTGAAATACCCAGTTCCTGCCTGTCATTTCGAGCATTGATGAATAGGAGAACCAAATGATAAAGGAAAAATTTTGAAGTACTTTCTGATAGCTTTCCCCCAGACCTCTTTTTGTGATCCTCAGGAAGGTCTGTTCTTAGCCAGGCAGTTCTCACTGCTGGTAGCTGGTCCCAGGTTTTCCCAGTGGTGATGTTGCTCTTTGTATTGCAATATCTGCAGGTGAAACGAAGGGGATAATTTTTGGGTCAGGGGATTTGCATTCAGGTTTTCTGTAAACCTACTTAGAAACTGCAAAATCAGTGGCACCCAGCCCAGACTCGGAGGTTTCTGTAAGCTTTCATAAGCTTTCCCAAGTCTTGAGCTTCCTTTCCTTTCTGAGACCACAGCACAAAACACTGCCGGATGTGCTCACCTCTTTTTCCTCCCTGCCTGGAGATGGCTTCTTCTGGAAAGCTCCTTTCTTCCTACAGCTTCTCTTTACATTATGAATATTTCAAGAGAAACTGTGCAAAAGAAAGGGGCTTTTAGCTGAAATGCTCTCCTCGCTCTTCCGAACCATGCATTATCATCCTATTATCTGAACTTTGGTTGTTCAGCATCACTGTTGCTTAAGGGCAGGTTGCACGCAGCATTGCCAGCATTACAAACCCGTTCTCTCCATGCATCAATAGCTGTAGGGCATGAGCTGTTCTGACACAGCTGATTTTTGACTGCATAGAGACTAAGATTTCAGCACCACTTTCTCCAAAAGACCTTTGGTTTGGGATGGTGGAGGGCATTATTCTGTGGTCATTCTATGTTTGCTGAAATATCCATGTGATAGAGTGTGTGTGTTTGCATGCGTGTCCTTGTCTCTGAGGGCTTCCTGTTAAGGAAAAAAGTGCAGAGGAGCCAAAAACAGGGGCTGAATATCTGGCATGGTTTCTCTTGAGATTTCCTCCTTCTCTATTAACCTTTCCACCACAACCACTTTTGTATTTCTGCTCTTAATTAGAATTTTGAGTGGAGCTGTGGAAGGAGCGTATCTATCCCCCAGTCGATTCCTCCATCTGATTTGGCATCCAGAAATACATTTCTTAGGAATTAATTATAATTGCTTTTGATGGAAAGCCAACTTCTTTCATGTGTTAACTCTTAATTTTTAGCTCGTTTAACATGTGATTAAGTAATGATGATAATAAGCTCGAATGCAGGCTGTCTGTATGTTTGTGATTTGTATGTTTGTGTTCGCTGTTTCGGTCTGTGCCTGGCTGTTGCATGTCTGTGGTCAGCACAGGCACATGGAGTTGGAGCTGGAAAGGCCTGGGAGCTGATTATCAAAGGTTGAAATTGCCATTTTTGTGACTGTGTTGCTGGTTTTTTGTTCATTCTGTAACACAGCTCTCCCCAGGTGTACTCAGGACAGGGAAGTGAAGTGTATTGCTGTGGTTTCTTCTTTTCTCTCTTCTATAAAATGTCACTTATGTCTCTTCCTTCTTTTTCTTTTTTTCTTTTCTTCTTTTCTCTGTACATTTTTGGTGCACCCATTATTCCAGTTTCCAAGAGCAGCTCCTAGTGCCAGTGACTATGTTTGTAATCCTTGTCCTTCTTATGACAGCCATAGATGTCATACAGGTTCTTCAAGACAGGTTAAAACATCTTTCAGACACTTTATAACTTTGCTGCTGGAATTATTTGTGACTGTCAGGAAAAAGCCTTTACTGGGTGATTTTATTCTGAAAGCTGACTGTTTAAAAAGAGACTTGTAGCTGTCCAAGCACATTGCTTTGTCAAATTCACTGAGCTTACAAGTGGGAAAGTACTTTCCCCTGCCAGCTTTAAAACCCATCCCAGTGCCAATCAATACAGGGATTGTTTTCAGTTGAGACAAGCAGTTTGACAAAGTCGTGATGCTTGTGAGTAAAGACAACAAAAGCTTTTCTTTAGCTCAGCAAGGGGGGCTGTGTGTAAGTTCTGCCTCTGAGATGGGAGCACTGCTCCAAGCCTCATCGTAAACAGGCATAACGTAGGTAGAAGATGTCTTGATGTCAGACACTCATTTAGCCCATTAATTTAGGCACTGGGATTTTTAGAAACACCTCGCAGTGCAACATGAGTTGTGGGAGTCCCAGAAATGGTGTATGGGTAAGTGCAAGTATAAATTGCAGCTTATTAGGAGGAGATGCTGCTGGGAAGGAGGCATGTGGGGGAAGGTGAAGATTTGCACATCCCTAACAGGGAATTGTCTGGAAAAAGCTCAAGTGCAGCCTCACAGCCCCAGCACAGCAGGCGTGTGGAGAGGGAGCCAGCAAGGGAAGGGGAAACATCCCGCTGAGTGTCTCTCTTGGCTCTAGCGTGGTCTCTTATCAGCTAGGCACAAAGCTATCTCCTTTACCTCCAAGCTGCCAAAGGAGGAGCCACTGTGCAAAGAAGTGACTTAAAAAATAACGAAAGAAAAGGGGGAGTGAGACTTATTTAGAAAGATGCAGGAGAGCCACCAAGTCAAGGACACTTTTGATTTGCGTTCCATGATTAGCCCCGTTGAAAAGGAGCAAATAAAAATGGATTTAGAGTACAATAAGCAGTAGTTTTGTCAGTTTCATTCTCTTGAAGGGAAATGCCATCTCCAGTGCCTGGCATCACTCTCAACTTCATCCCTTGCCAGAGAGCTCCTGAACTAAGTCAAGGAGAGCAGATGCAGAGGGGGGGTGTATTGTTTATTATCTCATTTTGTGATGGTTTTGTGGCTAGATTTTCCACCTAGATTTTCCTTTGACATCATGAACTGATTGTTTTTATCAACTTTCAACATCACCTGGCAAAAAGTGTGCTCTCAGTGGAATAGGTCTGGCCATGGAATGGACTGGTGTGTTATGGATGGTACCAGGCAAAATGGTTATTGAGTTCGCCAGGAGCTTTGTGTTGGCTTTCTGTCAAGCTGAAAAGATGGGTTAAGAGCTGGTAACTGTAGGTGATGCACGAAAATAGCTATATTCCATGAGACCAAACTGTGATGTTTTACCATCGCTGGTAGCACATGCAAAGGGAGGAATCCACAGCAAGGGCAGAGGGCTTCTGGGGTCCGTACTAGCCATGAACGGTTACACAAGTGGCATGATGAGGTTTACGTTGGATGTTAGGCAGAAATTCTTCGCTGAGAGAGTGGTGAGGCGCTGGAACAGGCTGCCCAGAGAAGTTGTGGCTGCCCCATCCCTGGCTGTGTTCAAGACCAGGCTGGGTGGGTTCCTGGGCAGTTTGATCTAGTGAGCTAGTGGCTGGCAGCCCTGTCCACGGCAGGGGGGTTGGAACTACATGATCTCTGAGGTCTCTTCCAACCCAAGCCATTCTATGGTTCTATGATTCTGTGATTCAGGAGGAAGGGTGAATATTTTGGTAATATTTGGAAGGAAAGGAAGCGTAAAACGTGCTGGAACCTGGACATGGTGAATTGGCAAATCTCATTAAAACAGAGTGGGTTGATTTTGAGGTTTAGCTCAGCATTTGCGTTGCAGTGCAGGAAATCTTCAGGGATGTGAGGAAGGAGAGGGAAAACATGCTGCTTTTCCCTGAGTTCAGGCACTTTTTGTTCTGTGCCTACGCAGGCAGGGCTGTGCAGAACCACAGCTGCTTTCTCATACCTGTGATGGACACAACATCCCTGTTCCACTCACAGGGCCCCACAGAGTTGGGCTTTGGGGAGCAATTATTGAGTCTCCTGACAATTGCTCTGTCTCTTCTGCGCTTTTTTAGGCTTCCTCATTTGCACGTGTGCCTCTGGTTTATTTATTGCAGTGTAATTGCTTGCTGTGTTTGTACTGTTTTTCAAAGCCCACGTAAATGATCCCGCTCAATTCAATCTGCTCCAGTAAATACCTGTTCCAGTGTATTGTCTGTCACCTTGAATGCCCTTTATCACTGAAGCAATTTGATTCCTCGCTCTGCTTTTCTGTATTATTTTCCTATTCCCTCTTTAACCACTTCAGGCCAGTGAGCTTCCCTCCATGGGGAGCCTCTTTTGTGCTTCCTGTCCTTTTTCTTGTGCCAAAGTAAGCCCCCTGTCTCCCCTCCACCGAGGAGAAAAACCTTCCTCTCACCCCCATACCAGTCCTAACCATTTTTAATTTTTGCTTGTTAAGAAAAAAAGATTTGTGTTCATGATATTTGTATTTATCTCTGTTTGTGGTACCCATTCCTCTACCCTCCATGCCAGAGAGATATTATGAATACAACCCACCGTAAACTGTGTTTTGCAGGTTACACTGCTGAGATGCTGAGAGTATGGCTTGTTCCTTCCTATTCTTGTTTTTAGCTGTGGCCTGCATTCCCTGGCTACTACCATTCCATCCCACTGCTCTCCTCTACGATCGAACCTGGGATATCTCTATTGTTTTCAGCTTCTGCCCCCCTAGGTCTCTTTTCTCCATCCGAGCCACATCCATTCCTGCTGCAGTGATGCCCTCTCCTGCATCACTCATATCCCAGGTTAAGGACTTTCATTTGTAACAACATCCCTAGCATGTCCTTTAGAGTCCCTTGAATGTGTTCTGAGTTATTTGATTAATTTCTTCTGTCTGTGTCTCTGTCAGCACTCTTGACAAGGTCACTAATAACTCTTCTCTTGGTCATATCATCTTGAATGCCATCTTCCCAATCTGTAATGATCAACTTTCTTCCCATGTGGAGTATTGAATTCTCCTGGTTTACTGCTAACTCTTCCAGCTCCCTTAATAATTCCCTATTGCCTAGCTCCCATCATGATGCTCACTGGCATTTTAAGTTTTCTCCTCACAGGAGACAGCAACAGGACCCTAGGGAGCAGCATGGGGCTGGGTCAGGAGAGGGTCAGGCTGGGGGTTAGGAAAAGGTTCTGCAGCAGAGGGTGGTGGGCATGGCACAGGCTCCCCAGGGCAGTGGTCACGGCCCCAAGCTGATGGAGCTCAAGGAGCATTTGGACACCGCTCTCAGACACAGGGTTTGGATTTTGGGTGGTCCTCTGTGGAGCCAGGGGTTGGAGTCCACAATCCTTGTGGGTCCCTTCCAACTCTGGATACTGTATGATTTTTTGACTACTTTTCTAAAAGTATTTTTAAAAGTTGCCCCTACATTTGTGTGGTCTTGCTCTGTCTTTCATAACCCCATCTATCACTTCTTAAATAGTGACTCCAAAGACCCTGGTTTGCACATGGTCCTGGGCATAATGCATCACCGCCTGGCCCCTGGTGTAGGCTGTTTTTTATTATAGGAGGTGGGCATGGTGCACAGTTCTGTCCTAAGTGGGTTTGTTACTTCTGCAATTTGGTAATGAAAGCTTTATGGGATTCCACAGACACAAGCTGTAGGTATAAAATTTTGCAGAAGGTACTAGTGTGATCTTTTTTTGCCAGAGGCCCAATGCATATGAAAAAAAAAAAAAAAGGGGGGGGGGGTGGGGGAAGAAGAAAGGGTCAGTTTAATTTGCCACTAGGCAATTGAGCTACTGTGTGCTGTAGAGATGGTTCTGCCCAAAACATCAGTTTAATAACACAATAAAAGGCATTTTTTTTGTATTGTCTGTTGGTGATAAAGAGTTTCTCTCAAGTTAATAAACTTTAATTGAAACTGCATACAGTGATGTGAAAAATGATGTTTTACTCACAGTCGTTGTCAGCCCTAAGTCAAGGAGAGAAATTTAGCTAGCAAAGATGGGACAAAATTTTTCTTTGGAGTCTCTAAATTCATTACAGAAAAATTGAACTGAGACCTTTGGTGGAGTCTGATATGATGCAGTAAGGAATTGCTCTGTAATGAAGAAAAGTCCGACTTTCATTCAGCATCCTCCAGATAGGAGATGCTTTTTATTGGCTGTTTCCTTTGGGAGTGTGCTCATTACAGTAACCATCAAAATAGGAATTCTTCATCTGGAGGCACTGCTTATGTTTGCTATCTGGCTGTTTGGGGAATGAGATCTTTAATTAGTTCAGGATATAAAGTATTACACAGATTTTTCCTCCAACTCCTCCTTTGTTGCTGGGGTCAGTAGGTGCAGCTTTGTTGCCATTGTGGTTGGAATGCTGTTGTCAGTGTCTGTTCAGAGCACTCTTTTTTCCCTTGTGCACTGGTAGGACATATTTTTGCATTCTGTAAATAGTATAAAAATGTGTATCCTGAAGTTAGTAATAAATATATCAAGTGAGAACAGTGATCTGGCTGAAACAAACATGATACCGTGTCCAGTGCATGCTACGGAGAAGTTCTGTTGTTTATGACTTCTCTTACAGGAAACCTCTAAATCCAGAGATTTAGTGTTGGTCTCAGCAGGGTTATGAATTCATGCAACATTTGCTTAGATGTTATTCCGATTGTCCTACTGGAAATGAAAGCAAGTGGTCATCGTGGGACTGTATGCGATATTTTTCTGTTAGTGCCGTACGAGTAGGTGACAGCAAGTCAGATTCCTTGTTTCTTCTCACTGGACAGAGCTTAAAGAGGTGTACTAGGATAAATTAAGAATTTATTGTGCCTTGTTTTCACTTAGGCACTATAGAAATGTAGTTCAACTGTTTTGAACGGAAGATACGAAGGGATGCTGTTACTCTTTGGGAATTCTGGGAAATGTTTTCCCAAGCTGATGGCACGTAGCATGAAGTCTCAAAGGGCTGATCGAGGAGGATGCAGTGGGGAGACAGCTCTTTCTCGTGGCTGAGGCGTAGCAGCCAGTGGTGATTTGGGATGAGAATTCTCTTTCTTTGCTTGTGATAAGTAAATCTCATTCTTCTCGCTCTTGACTTGCCCTCTTGAGCTGCACTTTGGATCCCCTGTTGACTTTCTTCGTTCATTGCTGTTCTTGCCACCTCACCTAACCCTGTTTTCTTCTTTTGGCATCACTTCAGCTTTCAGATCCGCCTCTGTTTCCCCAGACTGGGAAAAACCCACCGTTCTCCAAGCATATCTGCCGCTGCCAGACAGCCCTTCTCCTTTTCTCTCCTACCAAGCTCCTTATTCCTGCTCTGTATGCTGGCTGCCTTCGTTTTCTCGCTGCCAACTCTCTCTTTTCTCATCGAATTTCTGCCCTTTCTACTCCACTGAGATGGTAGTTAACTAAACCCACAAATTATCGCCTCCTGGCCAAATCCCAAAGCGTCATGCCTGTCCTTGGCCTTGACTTGTTTTCGTACTCACTGCAGCTGACCCCTCTATCCCTTCAATTCACTCTTTTCTCTGTAGCTCTTGGCAGCCACGACTGCCTTGCAGAATGGCTGGTGCCTCTTATCTCTGAAGTGTGTTGTTCAGTGACTGCCTTGGCAGCTGCCTCTTCTCCATACCCCCCCATCTTATATTTAGCCAGACTGCAGCCTCCGTTACTTTCCTGCTCTTTCTGTTCCTGATCACTTAGAAATGTAACTGTTTTATTGCACCAGCTTCTCCTTCTGCACTGACTGCTCAGAAATAATACTCTTTAATACGGAAACTTCCACTCCTGTTGGAAAGGAAATTAGTATCTATTCCCAGATACACCCCACTAGTTCATTTGCAAGTTGCTTCAATCAGCTTGTGTATTATCCCTTCCTGAAATTCCTATTTTCTTCTCCAACATAGGAAAAAAAAAAAAAAAAAAAGAAAAGAAAACCAAAGCTCTTTTTCTTTGACTTAGCATAGATAGGTCATTAAAGGTTACTGTGGGATTTTCCTTCTGCAGCATTTCCAAAGTGCCTTCATATATCTCCACTCTTAGTGCCTGATTGACCTAGTGATCTGTGGAGAAGATGTAGAGTATTGTTTGTCCTTTTGCTCTGTTTCTGATTATAACTTTTATACAAAATACTGCTCTAAAATCAGTACCAGAGCAAGGAAGGGATGTTACATTCCAGAGGGTTCATTCAGGTTAAGCACAGCTTCTGCTTGTAGGGTAGTGGAAAAAAAAAAAAGCCAGCTTCAAAGCAAGATAGGCCAGAAGTGTGTGTAACAGTAGTGAGGAGAGAGAATGTAAGAATTAACAACATGCTAACGAGATTATGTATTCAAATGAGGCACTTAAAGAAGTGCCATTACACGCCTGTGCTGCAGGCTCATTTGCAGGGTTAAACCCAGTCAATGAAATGTTGCTGATGTAATATTTGTACAGATGATGGCAGGGAGTTCTCCCTGAACACTTGATTTCGCTAAGGGTTCACCACTGTGGTGTTACTTACAGATTTCCAGCAACGTTCAGAATCTAATCACTCTACTGCTGCGGTAACAACACATTGTAGAGACTGTTGGAGAATCGTGACACTAAAAAGTAATTCCAGCAATGTATTCAGTTTATGAATGGCTGTAACATAGTAGTTTAATATCGGTGCTCTGCTGGAAACCATGTAAATGCCCGATTATCTATACCTATTAAAACCCAACAACAACAATTATTTATAGCAGAAAAAACTAAAGCATCTGTTTGTCACTGGGGAAAACACACCGTGCATTTTTCTATTAGAGGCTGTGCATGGGTCGAGATTCCTGCATTCTCCAGTCCTTCGGTCACCACGTTAATAGCCTGTGCCATCAGCCCAAGGGAGGCTTCCCCCACAGCGCAGTGCTGTATGCTGAGCCATTCACACGCTTTTGTAAAACTTGATCCGTTGTCGCCCGCTGAACTGCTGAACATGTGCTGTAGCAAGTTTGCGCAGTCAATCAGTTAAACTGACGATGTGCTGGTTAATAATGTGGGAATTTTATATGCTTCTTATGTTCAGTGGGCATGCGAGTGCCAAAGTTAGCAGTGTCTGTGTATGTGTGTTTGTTTTGCCATTTTTTGGCTTGTTTTGTCTCGCTGTTGTAAGAATTAGCAGATGTTTCATTTGCTTCATGATGCTGGATGCCACCTCCTGGAACTGGTGCTTTAATTAGGTGGCAGCAGATGCTTGTTGGTGGCGAGCGAGCTAGGAAGGGCTCGTGCCGGGAATGCCAATGTCCTTGCAGTGCCATTTCCACCTTGCCTCTTGTTTTGTTCTCTGAGTGCTGCTCTTTGTGGTGATGGTCTCTTCTCGTCCTCAGCCTTTGCTTTCCTTGTTCTTGTGCATTACAAGGACCATTCCGTCAAACACTGCATTGCATGTCCTAATGTGCTGCTTAAAAATTACCAACCAGTTGGAGTAATGCCACTGGACCTTCCCAAGATCTTTTCTGACCACATTCAGGAATAGAAGTTTTGTGACAATACTGGTGATGAGTCTGTGTCCATAAAGCTCATTGATGGGTCCCACTCTGGAGTAAACACTAGGACTTTCCACTTCCTTGCCATGCCTGAGGTTCTTCAAGCAGTGATTTTCTATGGGACCAGTTCCCCTTGGAACAAACTGGGAATTAAGGCAAAGTCTGTGCCTTACCCACCACGATGACAGGTGATGGAGGTGCCAACAACCTTGCTCTAGTACCAACAGCCATCCAGGCTGAAGCCTTTGGGAGTCAATTTGGGCATGCAAGTGATGGGTGACGTGGTCTTCACATGGGATTGCTAGGGGCAGCCAGACACAGGATAACAGCGGGAGTAATTCCAGTGCAATGTTCAGCTTATAAATAGCTGTAATATAAAGTTTAATATTCTGCTGTGCTGGGAACCATGTAGGTACCTGATTATTTGTCACTATCTGTATAAATGGCACCTATGTAAAGGAAAATTTTCCTTGGTTCAATTTTTGGAGATTCTACTGCAAAACAGGGAGAAGAACTGGTTTGCCTTCTTTCAGAAAATTAGATGAAACAGCCCATATTCCTTGTTCCTAGCTGCTATAAACATGCCTTACTCAAGGTGCTCCAGCATCTCTAGTCACTTTTTTCCTCTCTGGACCAGTCCCTGGCTGTGTCTGGGGATGCAGTGGCATCACCGTACTGGGTGGTGTTCACAGGCAGTGACCCTAGTGCAGTTTGTGGGATCTTCTCAGGGCCGTAGGGCTGCACTATCAGTCTGCCAGTGCCAAGCCTTAACATGAATTCCAAGCTGTCTGCGGTACGTCAGCACAGCTCGCAGTCACAGCTCTGCGGTATGAAATGGGAGAGCACTGTGTTCAGACATTTTGGCCATGGTGCTTTCCAGCCCAGGCCCTGGTGCAATAGTTTTGAATGAAAAATGTTCCTGTTGGATGTTCGCCTTCAGGACTACAGCAAAGTCATGTTTTCCGTGGTATCACTGGTGCAAACACTAAGTCTTTTAGAGTAAGCAGGGAATGATTCATCTATTTATTTTGGGAGGTTGAATGCCTGACCACAGTATGTTTTCTTAAATTTTGCAATTTAATAGCAGCCTGGGGCGCTGTATTAATTTTTACTGTACTGCTCCAAAAGGCTAAGATATTGCTGTTTGCTTCTTTCCTGCTTTAGTTTAGAAGTGTTCCACAAGATTAAGTAACTGCTTTGTAGCCGGGACTGTCCTCTGTCTTCTGCTGTATTTCTGCCCCGTGATGCAGAGCTCACCCCTGGTGACATGGGTGCAGAGGCACCTTGCTGCTGGGAGGTCACTGCTGCTTGTCAAGTGTTCCTGCAGAGGTGTTGTGTAACTGCTTTCTGAACCTCACCATCCTTCTGAAATTCCTGTACACTGAATCTCGTGGGGAGGGAGTTTGACTGAAAACCACCGCATTTCAAATTATTGAAAGTAAGAAATGAGTGACTGCTGAAAGCTGTCTTTTCCCATTGTCCCTGTCACCCCTCACCCAACTAGGGTCAAAACAAATCTCATTCTGTCTTGGACTGGAAAAAGCAAATCAAACCAAGGAGACTATTATTAGTTGTTGGGGGTTTTGTCTTCACTGGGGTATGTTTATAAGCTAAATTCCATTTTAGGGGTGTAGACTTACCTGTTCAAGAGTAGAGGTTTGGACTGCACTTTCCCAAGGAAGCTTTGCTGAAGGAGCCAGTATTTAGCAAGCATGCGGTTTTAGTGCTCAGCGCTGGACAAGTGGACAAGTTACATCTCAATTAAGAATGGAAGATAAATGGGTGCCAACAAATGGAGGTCATAGGTTAGGGGCATTTAATGGAAGAAATGGAAATGAAAATTGGAAAGCAATCTAAGGGATCTATAGAAGATAAGAGTGGAGGAAACGCAATTAGAGCGAGCCATGCTTGGTCTTGCTCTTGGGTCTGGAATAATTTCCTAGTTTTTGTTTGGCTGGTTTTATTGCTTCCACAGTTGCCAAAATTGTGTTATAAATAAATAGTTAAATCTCATGTCATGATTTGCTCAAACTGATGCATTTCAAATAGGAAAGAATAATCTCCATTTCAAAATTGTGTATAAATAGGCAAATAGAGTTTTGTGGTCGTAAGTGCAGCCTATAGATTAGCCCTAGGCAAAGCCCACACTGGCATTACTGAGTGTTTAAGAACTTACAGCATAAAATACAAGGATGTTTTTAAAAGCTAAAATACTTGCAAATGCAAATGCTAAGTGCTTATGAACACTTTAAACTGCATCCGATGATGGATTTATAAGGCAAGCCATACAGAGAAGCAAACTATATTTTTATGATCTGGCCATTTCCAGAAATGAAAATAAATCACTTTTTCTCTTGCCCTCTTCCATTCAGGATAGATGTATGTGCAAGAGAATTTGTACATGTTTTTATACATACCATATCTGTCTGTACATATATACAGCATTTCACCAAGGTGAAGAAGTGTCAGAAAGCAATAGAAATCACTGTGGTGCATAATGAGCACAGAAGGGTTGTGTCCACAACAAAGCCCTGATTTTCTGTTCTGTTTCATTATGGCTCATGCTTGTGCTTTCCCTCAAGAGATCATGCAGTGTATATTGGTACTGCAACATTTCATTATTTGCTTTATCAGCATATTGACTTACCCCACCTCTTTAGGGAGCTCAGTCATAAAACTCTCTAAAATTGAGCCGCTGCAGTTTTTGTGCATGTATGTATACATCAGCTGGGGAATATAGCGCTTTTTTCTATTGAGTCTGTCAGAGCCTTGCCCCAGACAGGAATGGAGCATCTGGGCAGATGCCAATGTCTTGGTACCTGTGGATGCCAGGCTGCCCACTTCCCTGCCTCTTGGGCAGAACCACATCATCTCCTGGACAAGTGAGCAAGGAGAGCTGGCAGAAAGTATTATGGCTTCTGAGGACGCTGGTGGGATGATGTCTGAGTTTTCTATCTGACAGGAGAGATGGTACTAGGCGAGACGCAGCCACAGCCCATTTACTTGACCCACTCTGTTCGTAGCCAAAAGGAAGCACCTCCTGAGTCGCTGGCACAGTTCCCAGTGATCACGGTAGGGCTGTCTGCTTTAAGGCTTTTATCGTGCTGCTCTGAATTGCCACAGTCCCTTGCGTATCTCAGCTTCCTTCCGTTTTCTTGTCTGAAGAAATGTATCCTACCTGTAGAATATTTTTGAAGATGATAAATTTCAGGCTGAAGCTACCAGAAGATTAAAAGAATAGTACTTTCCATTAATACGCTCTGGCATATTCCCACACACTCTTTGACCCTTGGATTTATTATCACACAGAATATTGAGAGTGAAACAGAAACACCATTATGTCTGCTTCTTTAGGGTCTGTGCTGTTTGCTGTTATAACCCTGACTCCATTTCCTCCTCACTTTACATGAGGTAGAAAATTAAAGTTCTGACTATCTTAATGATCACGTGCAGTGTTTTCCTGCAGAGTTACTGCAAGATTGCTCAAAGTGTTTTGGAAAAAATTCAGTAAGGAAATCAATTCTTGTTATTTAAGTTTTTGCAACCACAGATACGGCTCTATGACCTTCCAGTTAGAAAGATGCTTAGAAACATCTGTATTTTATCTTCAAAAGAAAGACTAAACTCTGCACTTATATCAGTAGGGCTGCAGTTAATTTTAGCATCTACTCTAGGACTGTTCTGTCCTGCTCTTTTTGCTAATTCTGCAGGTCTGCAGGTTCAGACCTCAGTCAATGAAAGAGCCAGACTCAGTTTATGAGTGGCCTTCTGGCTTGCCAGCTCAGGTGAGGGCATCAACAGTTTGTAGATGCCAACAGATGCCAACATCTCAGCCACCAATTATCAGCCATCTGCAAATGCCTGTGGCCTCCTTGGGATAATGCTGGTATGGCAGCATGGGCAAAGCCATGAGGCAGGAGATGGACTCAGTGATCCTTGTGGGTCTCTTCCAACTGGAGGTATTCTGTGATCCTATGAAAAAGCAAAGAGAAGCAGTGTCCTGCACACCTGGGCTCTGTTTCACCTGCCTGGGAACTGTGTTTTTTCTGTGCTTGGTAACAGTTCCACTTGGAATCCCAAATTTCTCTCCAGTGGCGGATGTGGTACTTTTCTACAGACTTAACTTCTTCAGTGGGGAGGATTTTAAGGTGAGAATGGAGCTGTGTTTTCACTATACATGTTTTCTGCCCTCCATGGCGTTGGCAGTGCCTGGGCCTGCTGGAACAACAGAACGGTGACCAGGGGAGTCAAGCTGGGCAATTTCAGAGCCACCCAGCACCATCCAGGATCCTTCAACGTGGACACCTGAACAGTGTTTGCAGATTCAAAGTGCTTAAAGGCCAGAAGGGAGCTGACTGCCTGGTTTCATCCCTCTTGTATCACTGCCTATTGTATTTAACCTTCTTACCTCTTTATTTAGTGCATAATATACATTTGACACAAACTCTTCATCCCCCAACAGCTATCTCATTTGCAGATACCTAGAGGTGAGAAAAATTATTCCAGGAATTAATCACCCATTTTAGAAAAATAAATAATAAAGAAGAGTGTCAAGCAGATTGCTAATTTTATTTTTCCTGGCTTCAGTTTCCTATCACTAGACATTGCTTTGCCTTATTTTGTTAGATTAAAGAGCCCTTTAGTTTCCCATAATATTTCCCCATGAACTTTACATGGATTTTATAATCAAATTTCCTCTCCATCTTCTTTTAATAAACTTAGCAGATCGAAGTCTTAATCTGTCTTAGTGTAAATCATTCTCTCTGCTCCTCATGCTGTTTGTGGAGCTCTTTTTTTTTACATCTTCCCCTCTTTTTCAGTGTGCTTTGTGAAGCAGACTCCAGAGTCATGTGCAGTCTCTCCAAAGAGAGGGAATGCTGCTGTGCCACGTGGAGGAGTTAAACGGTGCTCTGGTGCTTATGCTGTGCTTCACTCTTGCCTCTTCCCTGCAGTGTGTGTGTTCAGGCACGGTGTGACTATTAAACCCCATTCAGAGGTGCTCTTTCTCTGCTTTTTGACTAGTCCTCTGGGTTTATTTTTGGACAGAGAAAAACTTATTTCAGGGTTGATGTTATTACTCTTTTCAGAGGGCTGCCCATTTGCTGTGGGCTGACAGGCAGCTGAAAGCAGCAGTGGCAAAAGAGGAAAACCAAAAAGACTTTATTTCCAGCATAATAAAAACTCAGCCACAAGGTGAAAGCTGCTAGGAGGAATATTCCCAGTAGCCCCCTCTTTTCTCTGGCCAGCCATCCTAGGCTGACTCTCCTCAGCACTGGGATCCATCAGAGCAGTGATGCCCTTTTATATTCCACTTTAACGCAGGTGAAGTCGAGTCAGTGTGTCCTCCGTGGGGTTAGGGAGGCAGAGGCTGCTGGGCAGCCTCCCCTGACAGCCAGGCTCAGCCTTTCGGTCTCTTCCCATAGGTACCAAATAGCTGGAGCAGCTCAGCACAGATGTAGCAGAAGGGTTCCCAAAACAATCCCTCTTCTTGTAGGCCATGCAAAAGATACACAGCTCTGTGCAAAGGAAGAGGAACCTGCACAGAAGTCCCTTTCTGTCATTGTTCAGGGCAGGACTTTTATCAGGATCCTTTTGAGCATCCTTTGCCTTTTTTCTCCATCTCCTCTTCCTGCTTTGGCTTTGCTCTACTTCTGATCTCATTTTTAAAATAACCAGGAGCAAACCCTTCTTTTTAAAATGGCTTCCCAGTCCCCCCGGCAGAGGACACATGGGTCGGACTTTGATCTCTTTATTAATCTACTAAAGAGGATGTACAGAAAATCTGGGTTACTGTGGGCATTAGCCAGGCCCTTTGTGAAAAAGCGTCTCCACACAAGCGGGTTACTATTGAGGTTTAATAGCTCCCGTTGTTGGTGCTAACAATGAGAAATTCTGCTGATGCCATCTGCGGGTTGCCTTTGGTCAGGAGGGCTGCAGAGGTGAGTTCTGTGATCCAAGTGGTGTTCAGGAAACAAAGTGAAACTCAGTTTGCTGTAGAAGCAAACAGATTCAGAGGGAGAAATGCTGACAGAAGTGCTGCAGTATTGGAGGCAATTTGCAGTTTGCAGTTTGTGTATAGCTGGAAGCCCAGTAGCCACCAATGCTTTAAAAAGAAAAATGCAAAAAAAAAAAAAAAATTAAATTGAAAATTGCATTAGCAATTGAATGAAATTATACAGTCACCTGTTGTCCTACTGGAGTTGTCTTAAGCGTATGGATTTCCTTGCTAGCATTCCAAAGTGCATGAGGTGTCTGAATTTTGGTATACGCCTGCCCCACTCACAATATTGCACTTTTCATTTGTTCTGCTTGCTGTTTTGTATGAAAAGTTGAGCCTGTGCACATCCAGCACATGGCAAAAAGCAGATCCCATAAATCAGCATGACATTTTGCTGCATCTCTGAGAGCAAAGAGCAGCAGACCTGAGGCAAACAGGTTGATGGAAATGGCAGCCTGGAGCACATCCTGCTGGTCAGGGCCGCTTTACAATTGGTCCCTTTGCTCTGCACCAGCTGTATGGGGTAGGAAGCAGCTCGTGGTAGCGTTCAGCCATCACTGGAGCTTCCCAGCCCCTCTCAGCGTGGTTTTACTGCAGGGTTTTATTGCACTGTTCAGCACTGATAGAATGTGTTAGGCTTTGAGAGAAATTATTCATAAATGAGAAGGATTTTTGTAGTATTTGTGCTTTTGAAGGCAATTTGGTTCTTCCAGAACTGCCCACTGTGTATTTTTTGTTTATCCATATAAGATTTTTTTTTCCCATGTAAAAAAGCATCAAAGCAAGCAGCAAGCAGAATATGAATATTTCTTTAAGTAATTAGAGGGCTGTGATGGAAGAAACTATAATAAAGCCTAGTCTGGTTGAAATGTTGGCACATCTTATTTCATTTAATTCTTAAATGGAAGAAGATAGAGAATTTATTTGACTAAGCGTCTGGTTCAGTGTCTTGATGATATGTTTGGAAAATTGCTCTGAAATTGATGTGTAAGTGACCTTGAGGATGTCGCATTTAAGTGATAGCTCATTTTGATTTGAAGTTGTAAGCCTTTTTTTCCCTCTCCCTCCTCGAACACAGCAAGCAACGAAAACGTGCCTCATGGGATTTAAGGTGAAAAAGGAAGAATTTCACCTCAAAGTCTAAGTAACGTGGAGGTCAAGAACCCGACCTCCAATCTGCCTTTATTCCAGTGCCATGCAGCCCTGCTGCCTTGAGGTTGCCTGTGACACCTGGGGAGATCCCGTCAGCCCCGTGAGAAAACCCAGAGCTGGTGGTGGTGCAAAAAATATGTAAAAACACATCTATGTTTCTTCTTATTATTGCCATTTTGATTTGAGAGGGCACTGGCCAAACCTTAAATTGAGTGTCACTTGAGTGAAGCGTTCCCTGAAATTCAGGGTGGCATGTCATGCAGGGTAAGAGCTGTAAGGCTTCACAGTATCTACCTATTCACCTATTGCATGCAGATACATTTCATTTATTAACAGCAGTGTTAACGTCCCTGTCGTGATCCTGACTGGCTGTGATACTCATGAAATGGCACGCCATAACGTGATAAAAGGCGTATTTGCACACTAATCCAGTGTCAGTTGAAATAGCATTGCTGAGGGTTGGATTTTTAATTCTCTTTCACTTCCCTGGGAACTTTGATATATTATCCACTGCAGAAACTGCATTTTGAGGTAACAGCAGATTTGTACATTGAAAACATCAGTAAAAAAGAGAAAATTAAAAGTTAAGCCCTAGCAGGCGTGTTACCTGTCTTGTACTGTTTGATAATCGTGGTATATTATATATGTTTTATAATTGAACCAGACAAAAGAATATTGGAAAGTTATAATGTGTATAACCTCACAAAGTTAATATTGCTTTTGGAATTGTTCCTTGGCAAGATCTAATCTCATTGAAGTCAATGGGGATATTTCCATTCGCTTCAATAGGAGCTGGGTTTGCGTTTTAATATGCATTAAAGCTTGCAAAATTCATGCAATAAAATAAAAATGGGAGGACACACTTTGCGTAGTTGTGGGGGGCAGGGGCTAAATGAAGGCACAGAATTAGCATTTAATCACCAGAATAAGGAGGCTGGCTTTCAGACTGCCCACTGGGAGCAGTGGGTGGCACGGGCGATGGGCCACCGTCACGCTGTGGTGGGGTTTGTGGCTGATGTGCTTCTGCCATAGGATGGCCATATTAATATCTGGCCCTGGAAATTCATGGCTTAAAAAGAGTGAATATAATGTAGGGTTTGTTCTCATTCTCACTGGCTCCAGTGGTCCCAGCATGCTCAGTCTGTCTGGCACTAGCGCTCAGGTCCACTGTGCATCTTCGTTACAGTAAAGCTGTTAAGTCCCATAGGTTATATTTACAATTTACCCTTAATGGAAGCAACAAAATAAATATCTGCTGAAAGAGGTATGCACTCAGCTTTTTTACACATGTGAGTCATTGTATTTGAAGTACTGAAATAAAAAAAATATGCATTAGGAGTAATGCTAGCTTTCTTTAAATCATAAATTTTCTTTCTTAATTGGAAGTGTAATTCCTGCCTACAAACCATGTCATTTTGTTTGATTTTATGTTTGTCAGTTCAGTGAATTAAGGGCTTGCATAATTTTAAAACTTTCTCTGCCTGTATTAAACATCCTTCAAAAATCACATATTTGTTCAATGTGGGGAATCTGGATTAGTTCTGACATTGCGTGTGTGTTCACACATCACTGCACAACCCTCGTGCATCTTGGACAGGCCTGAGCAGCTCAGTAAATCCTTTCTTCCCCTCAGAAAAGCTTGAAAAAATGTCATTATCAACTGTTTTCTTTTAAAGCTGCATTTCTTTACTTACTTCATTGCCAACAAGGAAATAAAAGTGAGGAGTGTTGGGTGACGGCTCAGTGACAAACCAGGTGTTGTGTTTAGTGCCAGGAAAGTGTCAGAGCCTTTGATGAAGGGCCATGAATTATTAGTGGCATTTCAGAAACAGTGATTTTGCCTTTCTTCCTTTGAATCTGAGTGATGAAACAGTCCTCAATATCTTCCTTATCAGTATTCATTCCCAACTCACTCCCATCATTTTAATTTGGGAACAGACTAGATTCTGCTTTGTGGCTGTTCTGCACTGAGCCCCTTTGTTTTGAAGCTGGAGGAGGGAGATACACGCTTAGGGCTCTGGAAATGCCTTGTCGTAGCACACAGTATGGCACAAGCTGGAGTGGCCCTTGCACATAGTTTGCAGGTGCCCATGGCTGAGTCATGCATCACTCTTAGTCAGAGAATCACAGGATGGTTTGGATTTGGAGGGACCTTAAAGCCCATCCAGTTCCAACCCCCTGTCCTGGTCAGGGACACCTCCCCCAGGATCAGGCTACCCAGGGCCCATCCAGCCTGGCCTTGAGCACCTCCAGGATGAGGCATCCACAGCTTCTCTGGGCAATCTGTGCCAGTGCCTCACCACCCTCTGAGGAAAGAATTTCCTCCTAATGTCCAATCTAAACCAGCCCCTCTTTCAGTCTAAAGCTGTTAGCCCTTGTCTTATCACTACACTCCCTGATAAAGAGTCCATCCCCATGTTACCTGATTAATAGAATGATTTATAAGTACCATTGCCACTGTCCTCAACATTTATGTATAATGCTAAATATACAGCAAAGTTTTTGGAAAAGTATCCAATACTTCCTGCCTTCCTGTCTCC
Organism: Alectura lathami; assembly: GCA_013399715.1. Taxonomy (NCBI): domain Eukaryota; kingdom Metazoa; phylum Chordata; class Aves; order Galliformes; family Megapodiidae; genus Alectura; species Alectura lathami. The sequence continues at coordinate 261,831 of VXAV01004690.1, forward strand.
TCAGGAGTCTTCCTTGTGCATCATTTGCTGAAACCGTGAGATTATGACTGCTTCCACTGACAATTTCTGTAACACAGGCTACTGAGTCACTCAGCAAAATCACACACTGAAATGCATTTTTCATCTAGGCCAATAACGTGGGTAGGAAAATAGGTGATATTATCTCATCCCATACCAAGGTGTAAAATGGTGGGAGACTGGCTCGTCTCCAACAAACAGGTGCTGTTACCAGGTGTCCCCCCCCCCGGTGTGTATTTGCTCTCTCCTTTTTCTGACATCAACTCTCAACCATCAGTCCTCGATTTGCTTTTCTCAGCTAGATTAAAGAACCTCGTTACTCTCGTCTGTCTTTTCCCTGCCTGGCTTCTTGCGGACCACCAAGTTGTCTTTTAATCTTGCCTTTGAAAAAACAGAATTGAACTCCTTTCAGCGCTTGCACTGTTGAGGCTGTTCCTGAGGGATGATGTGACCCTCAGGAGCAAATATCCATGGCAATGGGCACCTATGTAAACACCCACACTGACAGCCCCGTAAACACTCCCTTGCAGGGCTGTGGCAGGTCCATTCATCATGCGACCTGTACACAGAGCATGTCAGATGTGTAAGGTAAACAAGCAGAGGGCAGAAAGAGGCGAGGAAAGAAATAATGCTTTTTTCTAATCCCTTTTTGTTATAAGAGCCTCTTGGGTTTCTGGTGGCTGTTGTAAATACATAACTTTCAGGTTATTTTTGAGTGGCCTATGTCATTTGAAGAGGTCTGCTGAAAGATGAGCAGCAGATCAGTGGGAGAGGCAGGAAGGAAATCCAGCTTGCTGATTTTTGTCCACTTGCATAGCCACTAGCTTCTCACTGCGTTTTTTATTCTGCCTTCACCCATCATAATGCAGCCTCTCATGGCATGCCACTTGCAGGAGCCATGCAGGAAACATTATCCCATTGTTTTCCTGGGGAAAGAGGGAAAACAAGCCTTTAAGAGAAACTAGCATACAACCTTTGCTTTGCTGGCACATTGCCGAGCGCGAGGGCTGCACTTAATTTACATATAAATGTGCCCAGGATTTTAATCAGAGATTAGTGCACTCTGTTGTTATTTTTCACTTACAGTGCTCATAATGCACGTGGTGCTTTGTGGATTGCATAGGACAAATGGATTGTGAGGAATGTGGTGGAAGGTGTACCTATGGCACCGCTGTTCTGATTGATGACTGGTTTATTTCCGAGGGTGCCAGGGGCCCGAGGAAGTGCTGGCTTCAGTCCTTCAGGGATGCTGCAAAATGAGGCAGTTCTTGCTGAGGGGAACGTAAAGAGCTGGCATAGAGCCTGCTTGCCTGGATTTCAGCTGCCCTGTGTAGAAACGCAGTATTGCCTCTGTGATGTAGTGTCACAGTGGACGGGAGCATCTGGTTTTCTGCCTCGTTCGTAAATGTATCTGCAAAATCGTGAACTTCCTTTTTAAATCACTATGAAATTTTTAGGATCTCTGCTGATGCTTCTTATTTCTTGATTTGTTTAGCTCTGGTGTCATTGCCCTGTTCATGTTTCTCTCCTAATTAGCAGGCAGCTGGGAAGAACATAGCACAAAAAATTTCCATAAAGAGCCTCTGGGCTGCTCCCAAAGCCCTCACCTCCTCTCTGCCCTGCTGTACCTGCAAATAAACTTCAGTCCTTCTTTGGTATCAGTTAATATCAATAAGCTTTGAAATAATTGAGGTCTTTTCTGATCTTCTTGTGGTCTTATCCAGGGATATTCTCATCCTTGCCTGTACTTTCACTCAGCGAAACTGAGATACCTCAGGGCCTATCCAGGGAAAGTCCCAGAGAATATTTTGCAGCTCTGATACCAGCACTGTCAGTATTTTTCCTTTCATGCCATACTGATGAAGAAACAGTAGTAATAATTAGGCATTGTCATTAGTCTTCATATTTAAAACCTCATCTGAAGATGAAAGTTGACGTCTGTCTGGAAGGTGTCATCCATAGATATGAGTTAAATATTCTTGTGTCCCTTCTTGCGGGTATGAGCTTCAGACCCATACTCAGGAAGTCACCAAGGACAAACTTTGTGCAGAGTGGAAGGGGAAGGTGATCCCAGGGATGACACAGGGTCTCCACATGGGAAACCTGAAAGAGAGCAAAGACTTTCTCTATTTTTCAAGCTGCTGTGTGTTGACAGGTGAAATAACAAGACATATTGAGCAAAAGGAATTAATCTGTATCTGAGACCTTTTAATAAATCAAAAGTAAAAAAGAAGAATCAGGGTAGCAGACCCATTGGCAGCTGCTAACACTTGTTTCATGATCGTTTCTGTCTGAAATACACAAATGGAAAGGAATTGTTGCCAGGAGTCATAAAATGAAGGAAATACTCAGAAGATAGATTTATTATCAGCCCAATATTGGTGAAATTCAGCTTCATAAACAGAGGTTAATCTGCTAAAACCTTCCTTGCTCTCACTGGGGGAAAACCCCACTCATTTCAATTTTTATTTAAAGATCTAAAATAATTCTTCTTGTCGTCTGAATAAATCAGCATCTCTGGAAGCACCAGTGTTCATCTTTTTTTGCCTCATTTTTGCCTACATGGATTTATTTATTTATTTCCACGAGGTGTTGTTTATTATGGGCTCTTCTTATCCCTGCAATGTAATTTCTCTTCTGGACTTGTAGGCATTTTCATCACATTTCTCTACATATTTCACCCATGTTTCTACAGAAAGTCATTATGTAGCACAGCCGGCTGCTGACAAGAATATTTAGAACACACTTTGCCTTTGTCCTCCAGTGCTGTGTTGCTCACCTTTGTTTGGTGAATAATATATCTGTGACCTGGTGTTACTGCAAGAAGATCTAAGCCCATACGTGTTTGGAACTGGCACTACTTCTTCTTCCTTTCTCTCTGTGTGGTTGGTAAAACTGTAGGAAAATACCTACAGTTTAATGTTGAAAACAAAATAATAATAATAATAATAAACTTGAAGAAAAAAATACATGAAAAAAAGAAGAGGTGTGTCCTGGAAGATTAACACAAGTGCACCAGGCATCTCAGTAACTGCACAGTGGTTCTGTGCTGCCTCTGCCCAGCACAGGTTTGGGTGGGGGACATTGAGAGCTGGAGCCTGACTCCCAGGAATGGGCAGCATTCCTTCTGCTGAGGGGCTTTCTGTCTTATGATGGGAGTGGTGGTCCCTGAGGATGGAAGTTACTGCTTCTGCCTCTTTTTGCTGCCCCTCATAAAAGCAATGCAGTCAGTTCACCGGTAACTTTGAGCATAGGGTGGGTCCTGCTGTAAAATGTCTGGGGAAGTTTGCACCAGATCATTAGATACTAAAAGCTCTGTCAGGCCATCAAACCCATTCCTTCTGCTGATGGCTCATGAGCACAGGGCCATAGTTTTCATGGCTGCTCTTCAAGAAATGGAGCAGACTTAACACTTCACTTTTAAGCCAGAGGTTGTAGCTGCATCCAGGGTCATAAATGGAATAATTGCAGGTGTCTAAAAAGCCAAATTTGATGCATAACTTGTAAGACTGGAGCTGAGGAGTAATGCATATAAATTACAATTGAAGTACTGATAGGCCGTTAAGAGAGATTCCTGGTAGGACTGGTGAGGAGGAGCCCTTCCTGGCATCCTGCACCCTGCGGTGCAGAGCGGCTCCCAGAGCCTGCCTTGAGCCCTCTCACCTGCACCTCAGGGTGCTGCTTGCAGACTGGGGTTCTGAAGGATCATCTGTGCCTGTTCTGGGATCTTCAAAGCCTCTTCAGGACTTCAGGATGTCATAGGAAATTTCAGGGCAGTCTGATACTTGGAAAAAAAAAGGCAAAAAAGATACCTTCCTTGCTATCACTGATCTTAGAGCTCCCATATCCTCCATGATTAATTGATAATGTTGATGTGCATCAAGCACATCTGGAATGAAATTCAAGTTTCTCGTGTTACTTCTTCACTAGTTTCTCTCTACTAATGCCTGCAAACTGTCCTTTTAGTGTATCTGTGTAGAGCTTGAGATCCACCGTATTCATGTGGTGTCCAAGATTTGATGCTGGATTAGGATAGGAAGATGTTCCTGGAATACGTGTTGCAGAAGTTGTGGGAAAGTGCATTTGCTTATTTTGATGTGGATGTGATTGTGTGTGTGATGCTGGCGTATTTGCTCCTTGTGCATTTGCAGGCAATGCTATAAGGCAGTGAAGGCTCTGACCACACAAATACGAGCAGGTCTTCGAGTGCTGGCAGTGCTTTCTGGTGTAAAGGCCCTGTGTCTGCTTCTGCTAAAATCATCCTGGGTTTGGTGTTCATTTCAGGAGGGCCAACTTCCTTTGTGCAATTCATTGTCAATGGTGATCTCCCTCCCTACCAAGGTTTGTACAAGCTTGCACCACCAGCAGAGAGTGAAGGAATTGCTTCTGTCACTCTGCCAGCTGCAGTCCTAGCAGAGAACTGGTTATGACAATAGGACACTTACAAAAAGCCATATTTTCTTCCTCCACAAATTTCTTGGTACAAAGGAGATGTTGAGCAGGTTTCAGGAAACAATGCGATCAAGTTCCTGTGTTTATTATATTCAAATATTTAGCTTTTGTAAGGTTGAAGCGTATAAGAAATCTGAATATATTTCTACAGTATAGCCAAATCAGAATAGAGATTAGTTTTCATTGAGATCCTCTACTTGCTGTTTTTCTGCAGGAGTTATCTACACTGCAGATGTCCTTGACCGGGAGACAACCAAGTCCTACTGGCTTACAGTGTATGCGACTGACCACGGCGTCGTCCCGCTGTATGCTACGATTGAAGTCTACATCGAGGTGGAGGACGTGAATGATAATGCCCCGCTCACCTCTGAACCCATCTATTACCCAGCCGTCATGGAAAACTCCCCAAAGGATGTATCCGTCATTCAGATCCAAGCCCAGGACCCTGACTCCAGCACTAACGAAAAGCTGACTTACCGGATTACAAGTGGAAATCCCCAGAATTTCTTTGTAATCAATCCCAAAACAGGTAACAAAATCCTGCTGCCTTTTGATGGTCAGAAAATGCAGTTTAAACATTTATTGGCTTGCTCCCCTTCAGGTTTCCCAGCCTGTGTTTTCTTAGTTATGTGCCTAAAGCATCCTCCTGTGCACTTGTAAATGAGCACACGGCAGCTGATGCTGTGCAGACGCACTGCTACAGTGATCGCTCTTCTGTAGGTCACTGAATAGCTGCTGGCTGTGGCCTCTTTTCCGTGTCTGTAGGGATGAGACTTCGCTGTGCTGCGCCTGCAGAGCAGTGCTGGGAGGCAGATTCAAGCTGTTGTAGTTTGTGAAGCGGAGCCTCGTCCTTGGTAATCCGGCATGGCTCCGCCAAAGTGAGTGGCACTACGCTTGTCAAGCGCGTGTAATTAGGCTGCGCGTTACAGTAGCTGGATTCAATTGTACAGCATGTTTTATATAAAAAGACAATTTAGATGATCTAAAAGTCCTTCCAGCCTTTAACAAAATCTGTGCATTTGCAATGATGTGTAACAGCTGGAGCTGCAGCCTGCGTGGGCAGTGTCACAGACATGTCTCTGTATGCCCTATGCTCGTGTCCAGTTTAGGGGCTGCTGTCGACTGTCCCAGCCCCGCTGTGCTGGAGCAGCCCTGGGCATCATGATGCCTTCGGTGCCACCTTTGTGCTCTGCAGGTGAGGACATCATCCCATGAGAGATTACCTGAGGCTGTGGGTGCTCTGTTGGGTGCCTGCCTGTGTTTGGCCACAGCAGTCCTTGCTCCAGCATTCACCCAACAGTCCTTGCTTATGACCTGAATGGAGAAACTGCTTGACCCTTCAGAGTGGGCTGGAGCTGAAAAGTCAGGGGGCTCTTTCCCAGCAATAGGTGATCTGTATATAAGTAGTTCAGAGAATCCACAGAGCTCTCATGCTCCTGGTTTTATTCTGAGGTTATGATTACTTTTTTTTCAAGTTCATTTATATCTGCTGCAAATTTCTAAGCAGCTACAGAAACAAAAGGAATACACCTGAAAGTGAACATTTTTAATTTAGTATACAAAAACGTTACTCGCTAAGTAACTTTTCAACATTTGGCTGTGCAATCCTATTGCAATGTGTAGCATAAGAAGGGGCCAGGATCATTTAGGCACAAGCCCAGGTGAAGAAATCATAGAGCATGTCTATTCACTTTGTTCAATCTGCTGAGCCCTAAGGCATATATCTCACTTATTTTTAACACATGAAATGGCCGAAGATGGCTCTTCCATCTGCATCCCTTCCCTTCCTCCCCCAGCCCCATAAATCCCATCTGGGCAAAATAGCGGAGTTAGGACTCTGCCATGTTTAATGTGTGTGCACCCTTGCCATCAGCTCCTCTCACAGAACATTCTGCTCAGCACAACTCCACTTACCCACCTGGCCGTGAGTTTCAGGCAGTAACAAATACCAGGGATGGGTGCTTGATGCTGCTGCCAGTGGCACAAGGTATGTGGTGGCTCCTTCCCACACCAGAGCAGAGGGTGAGAATAGTTTTCTCTACCAAGATTGTCATCCTGTTGAATTGCAGTTGGTGTTGAGGAAGGTTCACCTTCATTTTATGTTAAGAAAATTGTTGTCAGAGAACTAAAAGGAATCAGCATTATACTGTTTTGGCAACCTCTGGGGGGGCTCCCATTGCATTAGGTGAGGTTCCCAGCCAGAGCCTGGCTGCGTATGGGGGTAAATCATCCCCTTCCATCCATCCTGCTTGGTTCCAAACACAGAGCGGTGCAAGCTGCCAAGGCTGCCCCTTTCTTTTTGTTTATTTACACCTTTGATCGGGCTGATGGAGTGTGTGTCCCTTGTCCCAAAAGAGGCAGGTCTGTCATTTGAACACAAGGATTTCACCCTCTGTTGTGAGGGATCAAAGCATGGCAAGCTCTGCCTGCCCCACGCTCAGCCTAGAGCCTTCCTCCCAGCAGGAGGCTGGCGTCCCAGGAACAAAAGCCTGATGGATTTGCCTAGGAAGTGTCCCTGAGATATCTGGCCAGAACACTTTCCTGCGGGGCATTACCTTCTCTAGCACAGTGATTTAGGCTCTGGTTGTTTATGCAGGCAACTTTGCACATGCAGAAGAGATTTGTAGCGTGCCAGCCCTGTGTACTTGCTCGAATTCAGCAATGCTATAACTCATGGGGCGCTTTGCACAGCAGCCATAAATGTGGCAGTGTGCTGCATAATCAAGATTAAAAGGTTTAATGTGAACCCAAATATGTGATGATGGCGGTGTGTGTGGGTTGAGTGAATACAGTCATTTGTGAGAAGGGCTCTTTTATTTTCTTGGTTGGTTTGGGAGTTTAAACAGCACCAGCAAACTGACGTTTCTCCTGTGGCTCATCAGGTGTCCAGAGGTTCATCCCTGGCAATTAGACATCTCTCAGATATCCAGCGAATGGGGCTTTGCTGATGTGATCAGGGTAAACCTCTCATTGGATTTGCCATCAGAAATGAATATCACTTGAACTTGTGACCTTGTATTGCCTTCCTCTGGAGCTCTTTTTCAGTTGCTTTATAGCTCATTCATGTAATGGAAATTTCTCCAGGCACACGCACCACTGCTGCATGTTGCCATCTGGGTAATGCGTTGAGTGGGCACACAGGGAGTCCAGGTTTTGTTCCTGGTTCTGATACAGAATTGTACCTGCAGCCAAGTCTTACAAGCCTTTTGTGCCTTAATTCATTATGTGGATAGTGGAGGCAACAATCTCCTTGTATGCCACATCTGTAGGTAGAAGAAACCTTTTAGTAGAAAACCTGTCACTTCCTACATTTTTATAGACTGGCACAGCTCTTGGTGGAAATTTTACATATGTTGGACTGCAAGTGAACAGCATGCATTTGGATCTGTTTGGAGAATCATAGAATATCTGGAGTTGGAAGGGTCCCGCAAGGATCATCAAGCCCAACTCCTGGCTCCACAAAGGACCACCCAAAACCCAAACCATATTTCTGAGAGAGATGTCCAAACGCTCCTTGAGTTCCAGCAGCTTGGGGCCGTGCCCACTGCCCTGGGGAGCCTGTTCCATGCCCACCACCCTCTGCTGCAGAACCTTTTCCTAACCCCCACCCTGACCCTCCCCTGACACAGCTCCATGCCATTCCCTCGGGCCCTGTCGCTGTCCCCAGAGAGCAGAGCTCATCGCCTGCCCCTCCACTCCCCTGTGAGGAAGCTGCAGGCTGCCATGAGGCCTCCCCTCAGCCTCCTCTGCTCTGGACTGAGCAAACCAAGGGACCTCAGCTGCTCCTCATACCTCTTGCACTCCAGACCCTTCATCATCTTTGTAGCCCTCCTTTGGATGCTCTCTAACAGTTTTATGTCATTCTTATATTGTGGCACCCAAACCTGCACACAGTGTTCGAGGTGAGATCGCATCAGCCCAGAGAGAGAGTTGCTTCTCCAGGAGCCAACGTCTGCCAAAGTGCTGTGAGAGCAAGACTGGAGCCTGCCAGCACCCCATCTGTTTTGTGGGTACAAATGGGCTGCTGGGGCTCCACTGGAGCATGTTTGGGGTCGGAGCCAGGTGCCTGCTGTGGAGGAGGATGGGGACACACACAGCTCTCTCGTGTGCAGCTAGCCAGTGTTTCCTTCCGTGAAGATCTTTGTTTTCTCACCTCGATTTTTTTTTCTACCATACGGCCAATCTTCATTTTGCTCCTTGGAGCGCACTTTTATCTCGTGAGCTGATGTTCATAGGTACAAGCACTAAGTGAATAATATCACACATGAGTATGTGTGAAACCATAAATCACCCACGCTCAAGAACAAGGGAGCCTTGTTCTGCAGCCTGCTGGAGCCTGCTTCCTCAGTTTAACACATCCAAGACAGCAGATCGGGATTTTTTCACTGGGCAAGGGGTATTGCAATACACAGTTTTGTAAGGGGGTAGTTAACATGTTTTTCAAACAGCTGAAGTGACTTTCCTGGTTACATTACTGCAGGGAAAGGCATACTAATTCCTGTGCCTTTGTTTCCCAGCAACACTGTGCACCCAGTGATGAAAGTATTCCCACTACCCAGCACGCTGTCTGTCTGTCATCAAGATCAGCCTAATACCTGGTGGGGTTGATGTGGAGCCAGGGCTTTCCCTTCTTACCTTGACTTTTGTGCAGAGGAGTCTCTCCAGAGCACAAGCTCTACGGGTTTTGCACCTATGGCTGGAGGAGCAGCAATGATGGGGGCGAGGATTTGGGGCTGTGGCCAGGGACAAGGCAGGCAGAGGGGCTGAGCCCATGGGATGCCATGGCAGCCCTCAGCCTGGTGAGTTATTTCAGGGTGAGAAGCTTGTGAACGAAGGTAAATAAAACGTGCGATGGAGTTATAAAAAAATGATTGATTAGGGCTGTAAATTCTTATTTTATTTCATGTATATGGGTGTTAATTTCACAGCAAAGCAGAGTGGTAATTTACTGCATTGATTTATTAGTTTCTGTGCTCTGAAGAAAACAATGAATTTTAATTCAAACCATTACATTTTTATTTTTTTTAGTGTTCCATGTGTATTGGACAAATCCAATAAGCTTCTCTTCAGTCGTATGTAGATTAGATTGAAAGATATTTTAACTAACATGCCAACAGACTAGAGATAGCTCTCACACCAAGCAATTCCATTGATGCTAATGAGTTTATTCTAAATTCATGCTGATGTGTCTGAGAATTTTGTTTACACCTTGCTTTGGCTCTTGCTGGCTGTGTTTTAACAAAGACAGACCCCTGGCTCTCCCAAAATAGTATTTGCTGCGGCTTTAAAGCAGGATGCACTAGTGGGGTTAGAAATTGCAGGGGGAGGTCGATGTGTTGTTTCTAAGCAGCAATTTTCAGCTTCTGGAAGTTGTCTCTGAACTGTCACATGCTGCACTTAGATTTGGAAAGATGCTGGATATTTTCATACTGAAGTAATATTAATATTTATATAAGCTAATATGGGAGTAGTGTGTGTCAGTTTTTAATTAATATGAATGCAAAGGAAGATGTCTTCAAAGCAGGCTTTTCTTTCCTTTGAGCTTACTGAGACTACGCAGGATCCTGCTGGGACTGAATGCCACATTTACTGCGCCATATAAAACCAGGACTTCACCCTCCTGCCATACACCCCAGTTTTTATGGATACTTTTGTCTTCTATACTTAGAACTTTGCATAAACTCTGCCCTCCAAGGCCCAAGTTTGGCTTGTTTTTTGTTTTTGTTTTTCCACCAGAAGATTGTTAAATAGTCTAGATTTTTTTTTCAGTTCTGCTAGGATTTTGGGGTAGATAACATTTCTGGGAGATACACTTTGCGCTGGGAAGCACATTTCAGTGATCTTAATAATCCAATTCTTGACATTCATGCTGTACTTTGAGTGATGCAAAAGGCCATATGGATGGCAAATGAAAGCAGAGGCAACTTAGTTCCTGATACATGCAGCCTTTCATGTCTTCTGGGTTTAAATTCAAGCTGCCCTGGGTCAAGGGAAAGACTAACATTACTGACTAACATTACATAACTGCCTGAGATTGCAGTTGATGCCGTTTATGCAATTAAACTTTTTTAAAAAAATCCATTTAAATCAGATCTTAGACATTTTTTAATGAAGGCCTTTAGTTTTGTGGCTTGTTTGTTGTGGGTTTGTTGTTTGTGGTTTGGTGTGGGGTTTTTTTGATCGTATTCTAACCTGCCATCTCCCTCCAGGACACATGTTAGGTGCTGTGCTGATTAAATTGGGAAACCAGCTCCCTCCAGGCTGGAAGCTCCTGCAGGGTGCTTGGTAGCATCTCCTGCTCGTGTGGTTGGTGTAGTGCCGTGTTTGGCGTCTCCACGTGTTGTACAACAGCTGTGCAGACTGTGTCACGCTCATTGCCATTCACAGAATCACAGAATCACAGAGTCATAGAATGGTTTGAGTTAGAAGGGACCGTAAATATCGTCTAGTTCTAAACCCCTGCCATGGGCAAGGATGCTGCTCACTAGACCTGGTCAGGTGCCCCATCCAGCCCAACTGACCTGTCCAAGACCGTGTAAAACCTTGCAGAGGAAGATTGTAGGTCTCTTAGATTAATGGTGAATTTTAGGACTTTGGTCTCCCTTCCGTTGTATCCAGCACTATTTTTACAAATATTGAGTTCTCTAATAGCTGCACAGTCCAGTCCAATATATCCATAATTGATCTGTAGCTATCCGTAACTAACATGGATTTTTAAAGTGTTATTCCCAGAGCACATTAGCTTTCTTCCACTTTCAGTAATTTATATCAACACATGCTAAATGATCGACTCTCTTTTCTTTTACCTCTCAATATTATTTAGAAGTATGACTCTTAATCACTTCTTTATTAGATGCTCACTGTTAAAAATCGAGCTTCTGAGTATTTTAAAAGCTTTAATTTCTGCTTTGGGATGTCTCATTCTTTACCGTATTTCCAGTGGTTTGAGCCTGGGGTTAGCAGCTAGCAAATCAAAGGACCATAAATGTTGCAGTTATGTACTCATTCACAATGGGACCTAGCAGCCTACCCAGCACTATACAGCATGTTAGACAAAGTTGCTGCCTCAACAACCATAACAACAATAATAATAGTAATAGTAATAATAATTAGGGAAAAAAAAAAAAACAGGAAGGAAAGGATGTAAATCATTAAGTCCATCTGCTTGCCAGTGCACGTTTATTCCCTAGAGCACGTTTTCAATTAACTCCTGTGCTGCAACCCAGCAGTGACATGAACTCTTCTTTTGACTTTGAATGAGTCATGTAACCTCATAGTTTTTCTTTTTTTTTTTTTTTTGTGTGTAAGTGGAAATATTTTCTTACTTCATGTGATTGCTCTGGAAATTAGTCCACCATAGACAGTTTGCAGATCAAACAGACTCTGAAAATGCAAGCTATTGATTTTTCAGGAATCTCAGCATTAATAGACCTCCATGCACAGTCATGTATTCCTAGGCATAGAAGGAGAAAGAGGAACATCACTTCTAAGACCATAGGTTGAAGAGGAATTTGAAACCTTTTTATGATTAAGTCACTATAGTCTAGCGGCCAGACCACTGCTTCCACAGAAAATGAGAAAACTTGGGCTCAGCCTGCCCATCTCTTCCCTCTTCCCTGGCCGTGATTTCCTTCTCACTTTGTGTTATTTGTGGAGGGGATAAAGGTGTGAGCCATGTCGCCATAGTTGAGGCTACAGTAATGCTGCTATTAATAAAATGATAAATCCAGCTTTATCACCTCTCCTGAACAGACCTAATTTCTGCTAGCAATGGGTTTTGATTCCTGAAGCACTGAATCTGTTGAGCTGGATGGCTCTGGTATCAAGTGCCTCTTTTAAAATATATTCGCAGATACAATACTGCTCAAAAATGCTATTTTTTTTTTTTTTTGTAATCAGAAGATTTAAACATGCCATATAGAAATTTTGAGCTTTCTTTAGATCTCCATGATGACCTTTTTATCCCTTTTTCACAGTAAGAAGCTTTGTGACTATTCCAAGTGACTTGACTGGACTATTCTGTCCTCACTTCTTCAATAACCATCACTTTTTAACCTGAACTCCCCATCTGATTCAGTAGAGACTTATGGCTGAAGGCCAACAGTGTGGCATGGGCCTGTGAGTGTGTTTGCTCATGGAGCATGTTGCTGCCTGATAAGAGAATAAAGCAGGGTAATACAGATCTGGGGTTAATGCCATGCCATTGGGAAGGAATCTCCTCACCGATACTAGGAGCTCTAGTCCATCCCCGATCACAGTGGCAATCCGATGCTGAACCTCTTTTTAACTTTTCTCTGCAGAAAAATAACTCATGCCCTGCCCTGATACAGATTCTAGAACAGTAAGAATTTTGCCGCTAATCCCAGAAACCTGCGTTATTGTATGTTACAATCGTATTATTTTCAAAAGCATCAGGAAAGCACATCTATCATGTTCAAAACTATGGCTGTCACCTTAGTTGTATAAGGGCTGTCACCCTAGCTGTGTAACTGATTTTTCTACATTGTCTATCAGTCCAATTTCTCTATTCATACATTTCCAGAAGCCATGACTAGTCAGAACTGGTCAAAAAACCATCTTATATTCTTTACAGGTTGTTCTGTTCCTTCACTGATTTGTAATTAGGGCTGTAACATTCTCTTCCAGGTAGACAAATACTCTTGATAAAATCATTATCAATGACAAGCATAATTGAGATTATTGGGTGAAACTGTGTACCGTAAGTAGTGAGTCACAACCCTGTTAAACACATGCACGCGTGTGTGTTATAGACACTTGTCATATCCCGCCATACATTATTATGGTAATTGCAATGAATGCCCTTGTGTTACAGTAATTGCTTGTGGCCCAAGCCTGAACTCTGGCAAGGGAAATTAGGTTTGTGAGTTATGGATGCTGAGACATGGAACCTGTGAGTGTGATGTTCATGCAGGGTTAGGGGTGTGGAGCTGGCGTGCTTGGGAAGGAGAATAAAACTGTGGTGTTAGTCCAGGTGAGGTAAGGCTTGGGGTTGGGGGATGATGATTTTTGTTTTCTTTTGATTTTCTATTGCTTTTAAATCAATTGAGTAACTTGCATTTTGCTGTTGCCCAACAGTCAGAGGTACTACATGTGTCTGTGATTTTGGACCTTGAAAATCAGAGCAGATAATACTAGGATTAGCATTTTTCCCTTTTCTTTAGTTGCTATGAATATTCTCATATTGTCACCCTTGGACATGCACTTTTCCTGACTTGAATGGTGTATCTTCACCTTATTGTATGTGCATTTTCTAGTATCTCTTTTTTGATTGGTAGTTATGGCAAAGCTTGTAGCCATAATTTACTCCCTGTCCTTAGTACTTAACAAAAAACAGATGGAGAAAATTCCTGTCTGAGCAAATAAGACTGAATTATGCTGCATGTGAATATTTAAAAAAAAAAAAAAAAAAAAAAAAAAAANTATTTAGGAAATGGAAATAAGAAGAGAGGTCAGCTGTAAAGACAGGTGTGTTTGCATAAGCCATCATGATGTCAATAATCATGAACTATTAATTTTTTTTTTGTCTTCCACACGTAGGAGGTTGCATCAACACATAAAAAGCCTCCAAAGCTTCATCACCTTGCAATACAGCTGAACTGGTCTGTTCGAAATTAAGGTTATCAGAAGATTAATTTTGTTTTTCCTCTTCTCTCTTTTGACTCTTTGTCTCCATTAGAGTTACACTGTTATAACCAAAGATAATTATTTCCTGTGAAATTATTCTCCCCTCACTTTCCCTCTTCCCTCTGTGTTAATGAGAGTGCTTTTCTCTCACTGGGAAGATTGACACAACTTCTTTGAAGTTAGTAATGCTGTTGCCAGTTCTTGCCAGTTAAGTATGTGACCTTATCAGTATAATTGTACAGATCGCGTCGCCATATGTCTGGATGCACTGAGCTTAATTTAACAGAAGACATATATGTATAAAAATAAAGTAGTATCTGGGGGTTAAATATTGGAAGACCCCCCTAATCACAGCTTTCATCTTATACAAAACTTTCTGTAGAATTCTTAGAGCTCTAAGTTAATTTTAATAAAAGTTCCTCTGTAAAGTACTCTGGTCTTGTAACTGTATTTCCACAGTGATCATCCTATGGCTTCTATAGTATCTATTCTTCCTCACCTGTTGTTCTTATGTGGTTTCTTTCCCCTCGATAGATAAGTCCTTCATGCCATATTGTGAGACAGAACAACACTGTTGTCTCTTTTGTGCAAACAAGAAACTGAGGCAAAGGGAGCGACTAACAAGCTATGCCAGTAGTGAAGATTTGGTCTTAATTTGCCTTCAAAACCACAGACGGCATATACCATAAAGCATTTCTAGTGAGGGTCCAGCCCAGCCTGCCCCACTGAGCCTTGAAGGCTCACCCCACACCTCCTTTTTCTCAGCTCTGGAGTTTCCTACCATGTACACAGAATTTACCTTGGCATGTAGGAATGCGTGTTTCCTATCCTGTTTCACAATTAGCCCACCATTTCCCATCCCTGCCTTCCACCTCCTCTTCACTTGCATTTTCTCTTGCTCAAGGGCAAGTCTGGGTTGCCCAAAGGCAAGGAAAGATTCCAGTTTGTCCAGGGACAGGAGCTGAATGGCTCTAATGAGGCCTCCAAGGCACATACAGGCCAAGCTGACTCATGTCCCTTGGGTGGCTGAAGTGAAGCCCATCACCATCAGCGTAATGCTTGCACAGCAGCTTCTCAGCTTGTCTGATGTTGTGGGGTGAAGAGGCAGAACCAGAGCTCTCAAGTCCCAGGCTGCCCCCGCACAATTGTGTTCTTTCTTTTGTAACGGTACATTCATTTGTATTTTCTTTGCAAGAACATTTTTCCTCATTGCAGCCTGTGAATATTAGTCAATGTCATTGTCTGCTGTGGGTTTGTTGCTGTATAAGAGAAATTTAATGTTTTTGTCAGATTTACATACAAGGAATCTGTGCTGCAGTAAACTATTTGTATAGTAATTAACAAGTAGGTTTTCAGATCTTTAAAGGGTTTAATTTTAAAACCGCATATTTCCTGAACTTCAGCTGAACAACAGCATATGAACATCAATGCACTTTCACAAGTTTTTTAACATAGCCACAATACCCAAAAGATAAATGTAAGTCTGCTCTGCAAGAGAATATTTTGGCTATAATTAATTTTGCTTCCATTCACCATATGCTCATGTTTTCTGACCTTCATTTGAATCACAGACCTGTGTAATAAAATGTGCAGTATTAAAAATAAAATAGTTGGTTAGAGACGCACAGGTGCTTATGGCACTACAGCTTTAGCTGGATTATATGGTTTGCGCCACCTGAAAATTTGGCTATCTTATCCTTCAGCAGATATTATTATGGAAGGATGCTGTCATTCCTCAAAAATGTTCAAGTTATTTATGTTAATATGAGAAAAAGGCATTTTTTTAATAACAGAAGAAATGTTGTATGCCCATGTGGGAGGTATCCCTGCTTACGGCAGGGGGGTTGGAACTAGATTATCTTTATGGTCCCTTCCAACCCAAACCATTCTCTGATTTTATGATTCTGTGACTTAGAGTATTCAGAGACATCCTTTGAGAGAGGCAGCTAATGGTGAAGAAGTTTCTCATTTTCATTATTATTCTGTGAACTTGAGGCAATTCTTGAGACGGAACCTGAGAATGTATTAAAAATGACACTGGGAATAATTGTTGCTAAATTTAATTTATTGAATATGTGTGAATTAGATTGATTAAACAGAGAGAATAAACACACACCAGATAACCCAAAATAAATGCAGGGATGGAAATCTGTTAGATAGTATTAACAGCTTAGATATGCGTGATGTTGTAGATATTTTTCAAGTGAGTCTATAATTTCTTATGGGATTTATCTCATTTTTTCTTTTTTTCTTGTAATACTCAGTGTAATCCAAACTGCTTATAGGGATGTTATGTATTAAAGGAAAAAAAATAAAGCAGCCACATGACCAAAATTAACTGTAAAGTTGTCCACAGGGGCAAACTGCAGCACTGACTCAATAAGATGCATATGATCTGAATTTTTATGTCTGCAAGCCCCTCAGTTTCAGTTGGGTTCATTTGCTGAGGAGAGAGTCCTCCACCGAGTGACGCACAGCCTGCTGTCAGCGAAGCAAACAGGCAGGATTTAGATGTAGTCTTTAATTCATCAGCTGGGTGCAGTGGTTATATCACCCTCCCGTGAGTTCAGCTCCCATCTGTCTGGTTTGTTCTCCCCTCATGCTACCTGGTGTTGAGGAGGGAGGATCTCAAAGGCATTTCCATCCAGTTATTTGTGCTGGAGAGGAAGCTTCTTCCTCTCCGCCTCCAAAACTTCTGTTTTCGTTTTTTGCTCAGAATCGTTGTGCAGAATAGCTGGGATTTTATAAAAACCCTGCAAGGCATCAGCCTAACCTCTTTAACTTGCTGTTCTGTTAACAATAGAAGCACAGCACTGAGAACGTGATAAAAGGTTTAATGGGGAAACAGAAATATCAGAGACAGAAAGGTTTCAGTAGAGAGAGAGGCCATTTTCCACTTATCAACAAACATGAAAAAAGAGATGAACACATGAACAAAATAATATATTTTTTTTTGAAATGACTATATAAAGACAGTTCTCTCAAACAAAAAATACTTCATATTGAAGACTGTTTCACAAAGATCTGGACTGTGTGTTTGACTTTCGTTGTCATGAATGCTTATTCTTACCACTGAGAATGCTTTTGACTAAGAACAAAATCCAAAAAACTGTACCCTCAAAATACCTAAATTTCTCCACATTGAGTGCTGCATGAAAAAAATGACAGACTTTTTTATTTTTATTTTGGTATTTAGAAATAATTCAGAACTAAGAAGAATTCTGTGAGGAAAAGCAAAACCTGTGCTTCCTCCTGGTAAACTGAAAATATGACATTTTTAAGTATTTATTTGCAGTCTTGTAGCACCTTCATAGCTGCAGTCATGAGGCAGCACCCTGCTGAGCTTGGCAATGTAAATGGAGTAAAAGATGGTGTGCTGCACCAAAAAACTTGCAGTCTAAAGGGAGCTTGAGACAACAGATGGGAAAAAGCAGATGGAGATGCCAGAAGAAAAACCAGGGCGGTATTGATCAGCCTTCAGAGAGCTGATGCCATGCTGTCAAAATGGAAGAGCGAGCTGTTTGCTACCTCACTGACATGGCACCGACAAGCCTGTGTGTGCTACCAGCGTTGTCCTGGGGCTGCACATCCTCACATCATGCAGAGCAGCAAGGAGCAGGTAGAAGGGGTTCGCCCCAGATTGTCACAGGGCTGGGAGAGGGAAATGGTGTGGTGGCACGTGGGTGACGTATTCAATCACGCATGCTGTGCTTGGCAAATACCGACTGATCCCGCAGCACTGGGATGGCTGCAGCCCTGTGCCCTTCTCCAGCTGGGGACTGGCCACTGGCTGCCTCAAGGAAAGTGCACAAACAACCTGAAAAGAACCATGAAATATGCCTGTCTCACACCCGTCTGTGTGAAAGAAGGCTGTGCAGGATGCACAGTGTTGGAGGCGCTGGCCTGATCTCCTCAGGCACTGTATGGAGACCAGAGCCTCAGGTAACGTCCAAGGCACAACTTCAAGCACACAGCAATTCAGACACCCTCAGGCAGCATTGTCCCCTCATTAAAAGGGGGAATTATAGTTGCCAAAGTGCACAGAATCGCAGAATCATAGAATGGTTTGGGTTGGAAGGGACCTTAAAGCCCACCCAGTCCCAACCTCCTGCCATGGGCTGGTTGCCACCCACTGGATCAGGCTGCCCAGGGCCTCGTCAAGCCTGGCCTTAAACGCCTCCAGGGCTGGGGCATCCACAGCTTCTCTGAGCAACCTGTTCCAGTGCATGGCAGTATCACACTGGGTCTGCGAAGGCTTTGGCCTTCTGGGGAGTGGAGCAGCCCCGTGCTGCTCACCTTGCCTGCCCTGTGCCCTCGGCCCTTGGCTGCAGTCTGACAACCATGATTGCCTCAGCGCAGCAGTTTACCCATGGGTCTCGTGGCATAGATGGGCTACAGGAGGATGCTGGTGTCTCTGTGTGGTTGCTGGTGCAGTTGGTGCATGTTCTTGGCCTCCTCCTCGCTCTCTGTCTCATTGGTCTTGGCTCCTCAGCTCCTTGCTGCCTCCGGCTGAGCTGGCAGCAGGTGCCTGCATCTGCATCCACAGAGGCATTTCCCTCCCCCTCTCTCAGATGTCTAGATATAAAGCATATATATGATTTATATGTACCTATATTTTTTTGCCAAATTTTTGCCCAAGTTGCAAAGTATTTTTTTCAGTCTTTGCTTTTTTTTTTTTTTTTTTTCAAATGGAAGGATTTTCCAAGAGAAACTTTCAAAGTAGATTTTTTTCTCTTCCTTTTCTTTTCATAGCATATATATAATATTAGTGGGTTTTTTTGCCTCCTCTCCTCATCCTGTTTCATTAGAAAAGAAAGACAGCAACTGTCTTAGAATAAAAAGGCATAGCTGCTGATTCATTGGAATATGAAGGAAGAGCCACCTAGGAAGGCTGAGCTTTTCAAACACAATGCCCTGCTGTGCTCCTGAAAGGTGAAATTCCTTTATTTTCATCAAAAGATGACTACTCTTCTCAATAGAGTTAAAAATATGTATATATCTAACAGAGCATCTCAGTTCCTTTCTCCAAAACAGTAGGTCAAGGTTCCTCTACAGGAACCCTGAGGAATTTTAGAGGGAGTCCTGTAGTCTATGGCAAGAGTGAGATTTAGGAATATACCTGTGTACCTGACGTCCCTTTGCTAGGTGTGTGACAGCTGTGATAGCTGTAGATGTATGTCCCAGAGTTAAGACCATAAATGTTCTTCAGTTGCCTCTCTGTGTAGGCAGTAGGACTCGCTTTTAAATGAAGTTAGAAGTTTAGAGCCAGATCCTCATCTCTTTTCAAGCATGGCTGCATCCCATGTCAAGCCATTTATTTGAAAGGATCACATCACTGAGGTTCTCAATTGCCTTTTTTAAAGTCTGAAAATTGTACCACCTTACTAAGAACCTGAAGAAATTCGGTCTGTTTAATTTGTCAAGAAAACTTCAAGAGGTGATGCCTTCATAGTTTGTGTGTGTCTACACAGGGACAGGATTTCTGACAGAAGTTTTCTTTCATCTAATAGATAGAAGGCATAAAAGTCAGTGGAAGGTTATGTTAGAGAAATTCAGGCCAGAAAAAAGTAGAATTTTTTCTTGCTCAGGATAGTATTAGTTGTAGAGATACTGTTCTGAAGTCCATGAAGCAGGGGCTGAACAGTGAAAATCCCCAAATGCTGTTGTGAAGGTGCTCAAAGTAGATGATCTTCCCTGAACTGAATACCTGTTAATGCATAACAAACAAAGTCTGAGCCCAAAATGACCATAGCTGTAGAGCAGAGGGATACTATCGCACAGCTTAGTTTTGCACAGAAACCTGGGAAGAGAGGGCATGTCTGTTCTGGAAACAGGTAACATACCTTCCAATATACATCTGTGTGTTCCAGTGTTTTCTGAACACAGAAAATACTCTGGGTTTCCTGGATGACATTTTTACCATGCAATGTTATAAATAAGTCAATTAAAGAAAAATGGTATTTTACTGATTTTATTATATATATTCCCACAGTACTTCTAACAGTATAGAGACAAAAAATTAACAGTAACTTGCTTGACATACAGAACATCATTTTCCTGTTCCAACACAGCTGAAACATTTGCAGACCACATTCTTTTAAAATCACTCTTTCACTGATAGCAGAGTGTAATGGAGCTTTTCAGACTCTTGATACAAATTTTTGGATTAAAAAGTTTCCTATCAGTTCCTGCGCAGCAATAAGCACATTCAGTGAGGTGTGGGATAGGAGTGACTTCCTCCATATCTAGGGGCAAGTAATATTTTATTATCTTGCAGCCTTCCTGCAATTTAGTATGCTGAAAGAAATTAATTTGACTGTTTACAGTATCTAATTTTCAATAATTATTCAAGCATATATAACTACAGACATTTACAGTATGTAGTAAACAGACGGATTAGCAATTGTGCATGTAATTAGAAATTACACGTAAAATACAAAAGTGCATTTGAATATTGTTGGCTTTAAAATGAGAAAAAGGTAGAAATGTAGCTCTGAGTGGCTTAGAAATGCTTTACAGAAACCAAGAGTCTGTGAAGTGCCCTTCATAAGTGAGTCCCTGCCATAAAATATTCACTGAATTGCAATTGCAAGTTGCATACACATTTTGTTTTTTAAAGATAAGACTGACTTTTTCCAGTTCAGTGATAATTCTGGCGCTGGTGTAATCTCAGGATGACCGCGGGATCACTTTTCCCACCCTCCAAGCAGAAGCATCCCCTCTTTGTTACTGCACCCACACTATTGGTCAGGCTTGAGGTGCTTCTGCTGGCTCCCACCCGCACCTCAGCCCTGCCTCTTCTAGGGGCCACTCGAGGCCTGACACTTGACAAATGATTTTGTTAAGACAAGATAAATCTTTCCCAGAAATCGTGGAACTGTCAGGATGTGTATGTACCATAAATGAGTAACAGCCTGATCTTATTACTTTAGAGTTTATCCTTTCCCCACCTTGAATTTTGTTGCAATCTTTCATTCTGTCTGGTCAAGATTGATTCGTAAGATAGGTGGCACAGTGACCACAGTAAAGTCATCAAAGATGCCAGCAAATAGTTTTTAGAAGTGGCTTTTGAGAAGCCATTTTAGATGCTTTTGAAAATACTACTTCCCAGATTTCCATGTGGGCTTCTAGTGAAGCCCCTGACTTGAACAATTTGGTGCTGTGCACTGGAGCTTCCACTGTTTAGGTCTAACTCAGTGCTGGTGTAAAAGAAGCCTGCCTTCCCTTTCTGTGCTAGTTTAATCTTAAAAAAATAATAATCCCACTCTTTTGTCTCAAGGACGTTTTTTACGAAGTGCCTGTAACCATGCTGTAACACCTACAAGAAGTGAGTTTTATCCTGCTCTCAGTGAAGTCAATGGGATTTCTGCCATTGCTGCAGATGGGTGTGGGATTGAACCCTTAGTGATTGTCTGAGTGTGAAATGAGAAAATATATTTAGCTGAGCTCCTGTGAGACTATTAGATACAAATTCTCATCTAAGATAACTGTTGGAGCTAATTTCCATGGCCGTCCAGCATAATGACCATCAGTTATGTTATGAGTGTGGAATAACCCTTTCCACAATATTTATCTCCTCACTTTAAGGGTATTATAATAAAACATAGAAAAAATAATGCAAATTTTTGAATTCTTTGTCCTCAAAATTTTGTTGTATTTAAGGAATTATTTTAGCTTCAGGAAAAAAATAATAAATTGAAGATGATATTCCTGTTGCTATGGTTGTAATCCCATTATTTTTGTAATGTTATTGTATTACCATTTTTGATACCATGTTCTGTTTGTTTACTGATGGAAGTGATTTTTTCTAAGACCTTCCAGCACAGTGCATGAGAGCCCCTCTTTTTCCTGCTTATAGCATTATCTGGTTTAGAGGTGGAAGCAGAGGTTTTACAGTATGGTAGGATAGTGAATGAACAGATTCATAGTCATAAGGTCAGAGGGGTTATAAGATCACCTGCTCCGACCCCATACAGAGTTCAAGTTGTAGAAAATCACCTAATTACTCCTGCACTGACGTGTGTAACTGGTATGTGACTGAAGCCTATATTCCAGGAAGATACTGATTTAAAGGCTACAAGACTTTTTAAACTTTTTTTTTTTGTTTGTTTCTTGATGCTTGTCTCCTTCATTCTTTGAAATGTCTGCTTTATTTTCCGTTTGAGTTTGTCTGCCTCTTCTTTCCAGCTGTTGGCTTTGGTTGTGCCTTTCTCTGCTGGAATAAAAAGCCCTTTACTCCCTAGTAATTTCTCCCTGTGCAGGTGCTTATGTGAATTAATCCAATTATTAATTAATTACACATGGTATAGTTCTTTAATGCAGAGAGGGGAGAAGAAGCTCTGATTTAATTAGTGCCAGACTGTAATTGACTTTCATATAGGAAAACAGAGGTTGTTCTGCCTTCATAAAGCCATGGTCACAGTCCAACAGTGACCTCTGAAGTCCTTCCTCTCCAGCATCTAGGGTCAGACTGAATTTGGGGCTCCAGAGGAGCTCCAAGGACCTTCCGACATGAGCAGCAGCAGCTGCCATTGCAGCAGAGGAGACATGCCAGGTTATCGTTCACAAAAATTATTGCTTGTGGCTCCGGCTTCCACAGTAAGCTGATAGCTGCTTAATTTCTTTTCAGCGTAGATAGGAAGTGAGTGCATATGGCTTAGCCATTTGTCATCCACTGTGTATACTGCCTCCCTCCCCAAGGGCAAATTACTGAGTTATTTTTATGGTTTAAGATGAAAGTTTTTTTGTGTGTGGATTTTTTTTTTCCTATCTCTTCTCTTCATTTACTGTCAAAAGCTGGAAAAAGTGGTATTTCACCTAAACACATAGGAAGCATTTTGGGGGTAGAGAATCTAGATAGCTACTAGCCGTCTATTCTTCCCACTAGTGAGTCAAAGGAAAAAGAATTAAAAAAAAAAAAAAAAGAGTTCTGGAATCCCTGAAACGTATGACAGAAGCTCATTGAAATTCCTATTTGTTTATGCTTTGTTGCCACTGCCTTTATGTTTTCACACATTGCACACTCGACCAACATGTATTTTTCAGTTGCAGTAAATGTAGTGCAGAAGAGGAGCAGTCCCATCTGATCTGCCTGCCTAGCCCTGCAGTCACCTGTTTGTCACCCAAAACAGCAGTGCTGGCATCTAGGCTGATGGTTGGTGCTTCCCCATCAAGTCATTTTTTGTTGTTTGTCCAGAATGATCCTCACTTTGGTACCCACAGGCGGAATGTGGCTATTGGCACAGGAACTGATGCAGTACATCAATGTGAGTAATTTTTTTTTTAAAACAGGGCTTTAGGGGCAAAGGGTTTTCCTTAGGTGATGCCAGAAAGCTGTGACAAGGTCGCAAGTTTGGACTTGAATCCTCTGAGCTTCGGCTAAAAGTCTGGACCACAAGATGTTCCATCATATTTCCTCTAGTGAGCTGCCAGTTAACTCATAGAATCATAGAATTGCTTGAGTTGGAAGAGACCTTTAATGGCCATCCAGTCCAACTCCCCTGCAGTGAACAGGGACACCCACAGCTGGATCATGTTGCTCAGAGCCCTGTCCAGCCTGACCTTGAAGGTCTCCATGGAAGGGGCATCCACCACCTCTCTGGACAACCTGTGCCAGTGCTTCACCACCCTTATTGTAAAGAACTTTTTCCTTATATCTAATCTAAATCTTCTCTCTTTTAGTTTGAAACCGTTTCCCCTTGTCCTATCACAACAGATCCCCTCAGAGTCTGTCCCCTTCTTTCTTGTAGCCCCCCTTTAGATACTTTAGATACTGAAAGGCTGCTATCAGGTCTCCCCGGACCCTCCTCTTCTCCAGGCTGAACAGCCCCAACTCTCTCAGCCTGCCCTCACAGGGAGGTGTTCCATCCCTCGGATCATTTTTGTGGCCCTCCTCTGGACGCGATCCAACAGCTCCATGTCCCTCCTGCACTGAGCACTCCCCATCTGGACGCAGCACTCCAGGTGGGGTCTCACCAGTGCAGAGCAGAGGGGCAGGATCACCTCCCTTGCCCTGCTGGCCACGCTTCTTTGGATGCAGCCCAGGATGCGGTTGGCTTTCTGGGCTGTGAGGGCACACTGCTGGCTCATGTCCAGCTGTCATCCACCAGTACCCCCAAGTCCCTTTTGGCAGGGCTCTGCTCAATCCTTTCATCCCCCAGCTTATATTGATAGCAGGGGTTGCTGTGACCCAGGTGCAAGACTTTACACTTGTCTTTATTGAACCTCATGAGGTTCTCCTCGGGCCACTCCTCCAGCCTGTCTAGGTCCCTCTGGATGGCATCCCATCCCTCAGGCATGTCAACCGCACCACACAGCTTGGTGTCATTGGCAAACTTTTTTGTGTATTAATAGTTCCTTGTTAATGTGAAGTGTGGTGTAGCTAAGACCTGGATCCTCTCCTTAGCTGTGGCACAAAGCTCCTGCGTGATTCAGAAATTTCTCTTGGGGGAGCTTCCTCTGTACAGAGGTCAGGACTTTGCCCCTCACAGGTGCACAGGTCTAGTAGTCATAGACCGAAGCAAATTGTGACTTAGCCCCCCAGAAGATACTGCAACTGCTTAAGAGGATGGGATTATCTGAAGCACAAAAAGAAAGTATGTTTTTGTTGTTTTCATTTGCCTTCTGTCTTAGAGCAGACTGAACAGATTTTCTAAATTTAGTTCCACAAATACAGAATTTTTCTAGGGATTGTTTTCATTTTGTTTCTTGTAAATGAAAGCTGAGCAGTTCTTGTAATTTCAAGAGTCTCAAGACCTGGAACTTCAGTTAAAATATTGAGCATCAGGAAAGGGTCAATAAATGCTTGACAGGGCCTGTACTGAACACAGACTTCCAGGGAGTGAAGTATATGGTGACCATTTGTGTGCCTGCCTCCTTGCTGTGAAATTCTGTTGAGCAAAACTTTATGACTGCAAGCACTAGCAGTAATGATCCCCATCTTCCTTGCCGTGGTCTTGTGTGAGTTATTTCATTACTGCCTGTAATGTGCTTTGAGACCTTGGATTGAAGAGCAGGGTGATTATTATGGTAGTTTAATACTATTGTTTAGAAGGATATAATACACTGCAGCACTGGATTTCACTGAAATGCAATCTGCATTCAGTGTAAATGCTCTCCATCACCAAAGTCAACTTGCAAAGTCAGACACGGCATTGCTGCTGCTCCGTCTTCAGTCGCCCAGGATGCAGCATGGTGACCTTCAGGCCCTGGCTCGTCTGCAGGACACAGCTTCACACCGGTCCTGCACCTTCACTGAGATCTTTGTCTTCATTTAGGGCTCCTTGATGCAGGGCAGGAGATTTGGCTGTCATTTACAGATTTTTGTGATTGCCTTCAAAGATTTCTGTGTGGCTTAATTCTTGGTGATGATCACCTGTTACAGTCAGCTCTATTCCCAATGTCTGAGCCAAAAGCAACACGTGGTGCCTAGGTTCCAAGGCTGGAAGGAGCTGTCACAATTTGACATTTGGAGATGTACAAATTTTGAAATATCCTGCAAGTGGAATGACCCTTTTCCATTCAGTTTTATGACCTTTTATGTATTGTGAAACTTTCAGAACTATTGTGCTCTTGTTGTGCCTTTTTTATCTCTTGGTTTTTGATCAAAGGCAGATATAAGGTTATTAAAAGATACCATTTTCTGCTGAAATTGGTGCCTGAAATACTGGAGGGCCCATATTGCACTGTATATTAAATTGTGTTTTACTGTGTTTTATTCAGATTTTTGCACCATCCTTTAACACCATAGCATCTAAATGCCTTTCAAAAATTCATTAACCAATCCATTTAACATGTCCAGGAAGACAGAGGCTTATTCTGAATAATAAATGATATTAATATGCTGTTCGATACTCCCTTTGGATTAGAGCTTGTATGAACCCAAAAATGTTTCCCTCTGTAGTAAAAGCACAGAGAGAAAGCCCTCCAGAGGGCAGTTCTTCCCATTATTGTTTTGTTCAGAAGGGGATGAATGGCTCTTTGGCAATCCTAAAAAGCGAGCCTCAGTACTTTAACGTAGCTCTTTGGAGTCTTATCAAGAGGCATAGCAGAATGCGTGGCTCCAGATGAGGAGAAGACCAGAAACAAGAGGGTTTCTTGAGGGTGGGGATTTCCATGACTTTGCCTCTTCTGTCCTTCTTTTCCCTCTTATGCAGCTCTACTGGATGCCACAGGACAGGTAGTATGAGAAGTTCCTTTGTTCTCCTTTCCCCTTCCTTTCTTACCCCAGCTCAGCAACACTTTCAGTAAAATGTGAGGAAAAAGAGGTAGGAAAATTATACATATGTATGTATTTTGGCATCCAGCCTGTTTTCATATTTTGCTTACCCTGGTCTGGAACAATTAATTTTGGTCCATATCAGGGGGCCTCTTTGGGCTGTTATAGTATAAATGATGAAAATGGCAAAGCTGGTCTTTTCCACCAAAGAAATCACGTACATTTTTTTCATTACTTGGTCACAGAAAATGAGAAATGACAAGAAGCTTTCAGATTTGGCTTTTCACATTGATTCTTGACTGTACATGTGATGCGATACACATAAATGCAGCTTAACCATAAATTCCAAAGGGAAAGGAGAAGTTAAGGGGGTGAATCTGAAAATACAATAGCTTTGCCATCCAGCTTACATGGAAGAATACTATTTTTGCCTGATTATTATCTAGTAACAATCAAAGATCTTTAACCTTTTCAACCTCCTGTGATTTGTAAATGTAAAATGTAGCGTGCATCTCTCTGAAGGTGTTGCACAGAAAAAAGCGATGTTGAGTGAGACTTACCAGGTTTTAATTTGCATAGCCAATCCAGATGTTACTTAAATCGCCTTTCAGATGACAGTTTCCAGAGAAAGAATATTCTTCTGACGTTACTTCATGGTGAGGTCTCAACGCTCAGAGGAGTACAGTGCTGGGAATTGGTGGTCTTTTTTTTTTTCTCTTTCCTTGTGTGTTTAAAACAAATCCTAGTATAATTGAGAAAGTACTGATTTAATCACCTATTAATACTTTATTATAAAAACATTAAGATATGTAGCTATAGTAAGCAGGGAATACCTATATTTGTAGGTACATCAGAAAATTAGAATTTAATCTCACAATTCTGGCCTGGTTTTCCTTATGCTCAGTAAAAAAAAAAAAAAAAACAATACAAAACTGTTGCCATGTGGGCTGAAAAGTAATCTACAGTGACGAATCGACTGCAAGCATACACTGCTTGGGTACTGAAGCAGATAAAATTACCAGTCATTTTTTAAATCGAGGGCTTGATACTTTTTCTTCACAGTTGCTCTGGACTCCAGCAAACACTTACTAATCAGAAGTCATTAAGGAGGAGCGCATTCTGGACATTGCAAAAAGCGGATTGATCAGTCTTAGCTTTTTCTTTAAGTATGAAGAAAAGGGCTATACATTTTGTGTATTGTAATGATCTTCCAAAATGAGGCTGGGTTATTTTCCTGACTCTGCAAGTGTTCAGCCTGTTCTGCCACTCTGCAGCTGTTGAGGTATAAATAGGCTGTGTGGATTTCTCCAGGAGTCTGGCTGTGAAGTCTGTCAAGGATCACACCAATTTTGACTTGCTTGCAGTTTGGAAGTGCTCCCCAGGAAGCACGGCGAGCAGTGCTGGGGCAGGGTGCCTACGCACAGCCACGAGAGAAAGGAGTGGGGTGGTGGAGACCGTCCGCACATGTATGCAGCCAGAGTTTTGGAAAACAAACTGTAAAACCCATCGGCTTTTGTGGTAGGAGACGCTTAGCTGCATTCTCTGACATCTACAAAGCAGGGACATGTCTAGCAAGGAAGAATCTCTGTGCCAGTACTGAGAAACACCATACTACAACCTCAGGACAGTGCTGCTTGCACTTGTCTGGCACCTTAACCTCAGCCTTGTCAGACGTCTCACCATGGTTTCCTGAAAGCAAAACAAACACTACATGTTATACTTGCTCTCATAGCTTCTGGTCTATAGCCACATGGCTCCATTAACATAGCTTCTGCCATCCTCGTGTGTGAAGTGTGTGTTAAAGGCCATAAAGTTTTAAATCACCTTCTGCGGATAAAACTCAGCCAGCCGGTCAGCACTTAACTAGCGATAGGTGGTGGAGGTGTGGGCATAAGGTATGGGCTGAAATCCAAACACTGCACAAACTACCATTGTTCAGGCTTCTGGAACCAGAGCTTAACGTTTTGAGAAATACCACATGGCAAGTGCCTCAGCATTCCTGTGGATAGAGATGTGGAGAGAAGAAGGTTAGGAGTTTGCAGAATCATAGAATCCTAAGCTGGAATGGACCAGCAGTGATCATCGAGTCCAACTCCTGGCTACACACACGACCACCCAAAATCCAAACCATATTTCTGAGAGAGATGTCCAAATGTACCTTGAACTCCGGCAGCTTGGGGCCATGACCACTGCCCTGGGGAGCCTGTGCCATGCCCACCACCCTCTGCTGCAGAACCTTTTCCTAACCCCCACCCTGACCCTCCCCTGACACAGCTCCATGCCGTTCTCTCGGTTCCTGTCGCTGTCCCCAGAGAGCAGAGCTCAGCGCCTGCCCCTCCGCTCCCCTGTGAGGAAGCTGTAGGCTGCCATGAGGCCTCCCCTCAGCCTCCTCTGCTCTGGGCTGAACAAACCAAGGGACCTCAGCCGCTCCTCACACGTCCTCATATGGAGACTTGGTGCTGGGGCAGGTGTGTGATGGAGGGTTAGCTTTTATAATCTTCCATACAATACACAAGCAGCTGCATAGCACTTGCCTCCAGCATACCAGCACTATGAACTCATAGCAGATACAATGCAAGAGAAGCAGATCCACTCTCACTATGTTACAGAAAAGTTAGTGATGGAGAAGGCCCTGAGAAAAGGAGATGGGGAATGTCAGCAGACCTTCCTCCTGTTGTGAGCTGTTTTTTGAAAGCCTTGAAACAGAGAAGAGAGATTAACTGCCCACCCCATGCATTTTATTGCTTACATCTGTTTACAAATCTCATTCAGGTTAGAGCAACCTGATGCATTCTGAATTTGCCATGTTGGTGGTACTGAGATAGTGATAGAGTTCATCAACACTGTGATAGAGTTTATCATGGTTTTCTCCTATGCTGCTTTGCATGCCAAAAGCAACCCTTTCATGGTACTAAAACCTAAAATTAGTGTCTCAAACATGAGTCCCAATATTGCACTTTGATCAAAATTACTTCTGGGGTTAGGAAGAACAAAGAGTGCAGCTTCAGAGTGCTCTCAGTAGCTTTCCTCAGCCTCATAGTAACCTGTGAAGAGGTGATTTGATGATGAACAATATAGATTTGCATAGGACTTTTGAACAAGACACAAAGAGACAGTAAAACACAGGAAGGGGAACTCTGTGAGTCATTGGTCATTTTTTATGCTGTCAGGTTCCTTAGTACAAATCACGTACAGTTGGAGCTTTTTTCTGAACAGCCCCTAGATATAATTGGTGAAGATGTCTCTCAAGGCAAGTTTAATAAAAGGGCAAACTTCTCATTTTCCCGGTGTTGACATTGACCAAAACATCTTGGAGTCCTTGCAGAAGAGCAGAGCCTGATTAATGTCTCTGTGACAAGGGGAAGGAGGTTAGCAGAGGCTGAGCGTGCTTGTCAGTCTGTCATTATGACACATTGTCACGCACACACATGCCACAAAGAGCTCTCCAACCTTGTTTTGCTCCACATTAAGTTTGTGTTTGAGGCTTTTCTCCACTGGGAAATCTAGAAATCTGCTCACTTAGTTGTATTAACAGACATAAAAGGCAGATAGTCTGTGCTCTTAGTTGCATAACAGGCAATGTTTGGGGCTCATTGTCTCATTTCTTTTTCATAATAGAAAGAGAAGATCTTTGATCCAGCAAGGGGACATTAGATAGAATTTCTTCACAGAAAGTGTGGTTACAGACTGGAACAGGCTGCCCAGGGCAGTGGTTGAGTCCCAGACCTTGGAGGTATTTAATAGAAGTGAGACCATGGCACTAAGGGACATGATATAGTGTTGCGACTTGGAAGGCCATGTTGATGGTTGCACTTGGTGATGCTGAAGGTCTTTTCCAACTTTAATAATTCTGTGATTCTAGCTCTGTAGCTTCTTTGCTTCTTTTCATAAAAACAAGTTTGTTTGTTTTTTTTTTCTGGACAATCTTCTATCATTCAAGATATTCAGTAACAATACGTATACTTTGGTAACAACTCGGTAAAAAACAACTTAGGACTGGTCCGAATGAGAGAAAATGATGCATTTCATCTTTAAAAGGCATTGATTTTATGATATTCAACAGAAAAGTCTCTGATGTCACAACATATACATTATTTGTATTTTCTGCCTTTTTCAATGTGTTCTGTAACTGTGTGGTTATCTGGGTTTTGAAAGCAAACTTATTATAGGTAATTTCTTTAAAGAGCCATCTGTATTTGGGTTACAGTGCTATACCCTCGCTAGAACTGAGGGTGGAGATGAGATGCACTGCACTTGGGACTGAATGTCTACAAGTCTATGGGGCCAGACGGGATGCATCCCAGGGTCTTGAAGGAGTTGGCTGATGTGGTTGCCGAGCCGCTCTCCATCGTATTTGAAAAGTCCTGGCTGTCTGGCGAGGTCCCTGGTTTTTTAAGATGGTCCCGCCCATTTTTAAGAAAGGGAGAAAGGAAGACCCGGGGAACTACAGGCCAGTGAGCCTCACGTCTGTGCCTGGGAAGATCACGGAGCGGATCCTCCTGGAGGAGATGCTAAGGCACATGCGAGATGAGGAGGTGATCCGAGACAGCCAGCACGGCTTCACCAAGGGCAGGTCGTGCCTGACCATTCTGCTGGCCTTCTATGATGGAGTGACGGCATCAGTGGACCAAGGGAGGGCGACGGATGCCGTCTACCTGGGCTTGTGCAAGGCCTTTGACACGGTCCTGCACCATATCCTTATCTCTGAACTGGAGAGATGTGGATTTGATGGGTGGACTGTTCGCTGGATAAAGAACTGGCTGGATGGTCGCAGCCAAAGGGTTGTAGTCTATGGCTGTACGTGCAGGTGGAGGATGGTCACGAGCGGTGTCCCCCAGGGGTCCGTCTTGGGACCGGTGCTCTTTGACATCTTTATTGACGACTCAGACTGTGGGATCGAGTGCACCCTCAGCAAGTTTGCTGATGACACCAAGCTGAGTGGTGCAGTTGATAGCCCTGAAGGAAGGGATGCCATCCAGAGGGACCTGGACAGGCTGGAAAAGTGGGCCCACGAGAACCTGCTGAGGTTCAACAAGGCCAAGTGCAAGGTGCTGCACTTGGGTTGGGGCGATCCCAGGTGTGTGTACAGACTGGGAGAAGAACTCCTTGAGAGCAGCCCTACAGAGAAGGACTTGGGGGTTTTGGTGGACGAAAAGCTGGCCATGAGCCGGCAGTGCGCTCTTGCAGCCAGGAAGGCCAATGGCATCCTGGGCTGCATCAAGAGAGGGGTGGCCAGCAGGGAGAGGGAGGTGATCGTCCCCCTCTACTCTGCCCTTGTGAGGCCTCACCTGGAGTACTGTGTCCAGGCCTGGGGCCCCCAGTACAGAGGGGATGTGGAGCTGTTGGAGCGGATCCAGAGGAGGGCCACCAAAATGATCAGAGGGCTGGAGCACCTCTCCTGTGAGGAAAGGTTGAGGGAGTTGGGATTGTTCAGCTTGGAAAAGAGAAGGCTCCGGGGAGACCTCATTGCGGCCTTCCAGTACTTGAAAGGAGCTTACAGGCGGGAGGGGGACCGAGTTTTTATACAGATGGGTAATGTTAGTACAAGAGGGGAGGTTTAGGTTGGACATCAGGAAGAAATTCTTGACTGAGAGAGTGATGAGGCGCTGGCACAGGCTGCCCAGAGAAGTTGTGGCTGCCCCATCCCTGGCTGTGTTCAAGGCCAGGCTGGATGGGTTCCTGGGCAGTTTGATGTAGTGAGCTAGTGGCTGGCAGCCCTGTCCATGGCAGGGGGGTTGGAACTAGATGATCTCTGAGGTCCCTTCCAACCCAAGGCATTCTATGATTCTATGATTCTGTAAACTACAGCATACGTAGAACTTTTGTCTTATATTAAACTAATATTTAATTTAATCTTATCAGGAAAAAAAATGGCTCAGTATGTTCACTGCTGGATTTTTGCAGCATAAGATGAAAGATAAGAGTTGTTTTACGATAAAGTTAACCTTGCAGTCAGGTGCCAAAAGGTCACTGGGGAAAGAATCTTTATCGCTTGTAGTAATATTTTGTGAGAAACAGCTTTGTAGAATTCATTGTTCAACAGGACTTCAGAATAGTGTTGCAATATTTTTCTATGGAGAAAGAACCACCATATCTTGCATTCATTGCCATACACTTTTACAGTGTCTATGCACACTTTTTCTTATTTATTGCGATTTTCGTTGTTTTCCTGTGTTTGTCTTAAGGTTCTCAGGTTTGGCTTTTATTAACTGCTACCAGGCAGCAGCAGAAAGACACACCTTATACTGGAGCATTTGAACTTTTCAAGTAGCACAAGCTCTTCAATATAAAAGGAATGTCTAAATCTAAGAGACAGTTTGCCTGAGGCTTTCAAAAAATATTCCCCAGATGCCAGCATGTAGAAAGTACCAACAACTCCTGGTGAGAAAGCAGAGTGCAAATGTGCATTATTCTCAACTCAAATTTGTACGAGGATAAAGGATGGGAGGATTGAATAAAAACACTTTTGTGAATAAACCAGAGTCTGTTCCTGGAGATAAGTTTTTTTGGAAGGGAGTGCAGTGTAGTACGAGAAGCAATTTTGCATGGGTGATGTTTCTAGCGCAAGCAATGCTGTTAGGAAAGTAGGGCATTTTAAGCATATGAAAGAGAGAGGTGTGCTTGGCTTCATTAGAGATTCTAGTCACTTCTTCTGTACCAGACAAGATAGACAATGTATTTTGCATGTTCAGACACTTTATTCATTCCCTATGTATTTCACATACAGGTTGAAACATTTCTTTTTCTTTAAACAAAAGTGAGTATCTGTGCAAGACAGTAACATCTTTGAGATTGTACTTCTACAAGAGAGCTGAATGTCAGAATTATTTTAGGTTTGCCCTGGACTTATATCTAAGAAAGGTCTTTTCACCAACAGCAAGCATCTTTTTCTCTGCTCCTGTTGTTAGACAATGTCAAAATTTATTAGTGTGTTTTCTGTCAATGGTAGTCTCAACTAGAAGTGCTGTTCATAGCTTTTCCCACTGTGGTACATGGAACCTTTTCTACAAGTTTCAATACCACAATCTTATCTTATTTTTTGCATAAGGCTACTCCTCCCAGCCCAGAATTCAGTTTTTCATAGCCTAGAGTGTTTGACAGCACTCTTCAGAAACATCTGAAAAGATGCCTCCAGGAATTTTCATGCTGCTAAACCCAACACAACTGGCAGTGCAGCTTTTGTAGAGGATATCAGCGTCCCCAGAACTACTGGAGTTTTGCAAATGAATTGGGTAGCCCAGCTGATAAAGCATATTGAGTTTTTGGAAGGCTTTCTAAAAGGTTGTCGTCTGTTAGAAGCCCAGAGTTGTGAAGTGTTTTCTTTCAGGGCTTTTTTTTTTTTTTTTTTTTTTTTTTTTTTTNATGAAACACAGCAGTATTTTTGTAGTTCTGGATAAGTGGGTGAAATTGCAAGCTACGTTTGCTCTGTTAGGATTGAGTAAGGAGGCCAATAGGATCTTCAAATTCTTTTCCATCAAAACGTTCGCTTATTCTGCAAAGTCTAATGTGTGGTTCTCAGAGGCAGCCACCAAGGTCTGTAATGTCATGTCTAGAGCACCAGCTTTGCATCAGTTGTTACTAATAGCAGTTCCTTGAAGAGGAGTTTTATCCTGTGACCTTGAGCCAACAATCTCACACATCGGGCTGGGCTCCAGGAACAGGAATGGGGATAGCCCTGGTCAGAACCTGACAGTTTTTAAGAAAGAATGAAAGCTATTATTGTTGTCTTCATAGTAATATGTAAGCTACATTTCTCAACTGCAGAAAGCTGGGATGAACAGAAGGAAGTTTTTTGAGTTGGGTCATCCCCATCTGCTGGAAGAAAGGACCTCAGGGTCTCACTGTGATTTTCTACCAGAAGGGGATTTGTTCTTTGGATTTGAATACACAGTTTCTCACCAAAGCAAAAGTTTGCGGAGTAACCTTTCTGTCTGGAATCACATTTCTTACCATACCTTTATTCAGGGCTGTCACTGAAGCTGAACACACAAGAAGAAACAAGAACTAGCAGAAGAGACGTTTGCATCTCCCCTCTGAATGTTTTAAAATTCAATAAGTGGAACAAAATCACACTTCTGTAGGAAAGTGATTCGTGTATGCTAAGAGTTTTAAATTTCTTCAGCTGCAGTTGTACTTATGAGAACAGAAATTTGATTTCATTATTGCAAGAAAAGTGTACAATAAATGCAGGTTGAATATAGCACAGTTCCTGAAAACTGATTTCTTCACTGACTGCAATTTGGTGTAATTCAGTTGATTCAGCTAGTATCATATGGCTTAAAGGTCAGCACAGAATTAGTCTCTTGCATTATTAATAACTGAATAGCGAAAGTGGTGAAAAATGAAAAAAAGAGGCTGTGTTATGTATGTAAATAGACATGACACATTTCTTTATAAGTTAAGGAATAAAAAAAATGTGAATGATACGTGCTTAGGAAGATTCCTGTCTGATACAGCTCTAGCATTAGTGTTTTGGACACCTGGATATATACTTCTGAATTTGTGCAAGGAAAAGCTCAATATTGCCAGTACTTTACATTAAAAATGCAATTTTAATTTCTATTAATAATGCAGAATGTTCTATAGAATGTGCGGATAGACGAGGTCGTTGATTATAGTTCATAACTCAAGATAAATGTAACTTAAATATTTAAGCTTTATTAAAACTCAGAAATGCCATCCTGAGGGTGACTTTTAAACTATCAGAACTGATCCCTTTAATTTTACCCAGATCTGACCAGACTTCAAGCTGAAAAGCAGTTAGGTGATGTTCGAAGATGCCAAAAGCAGGGGCAGTGTTCTAACATGCTGATGTTTCCCTGATGTTTGGTGCTCCGCAGTCCTCTCAGAAGTTTAGATCTGATACAGTTTAAAAAGTCAACTAGTCCCACTCCGGGATGAGAGGCAGCAATTGCCACTGTCTTTTAGAATGTGTACAATCATGATATTACAGTATTGTCATTAGCAGCACTGCTGAACACAATATGTGGCATTTACCAAAGAGCCCTTACAGTCAGTGATTGTGTTTAGAAAACCCACAGGCAGCTGTTTGTGCCTTCTGACTGCATTGGTTCTGCACACAATTAATAGATTAATAGGGAGAAAGCTGTATGAAATCTTCATTTTGAGGTGATACAAATGTGCTTTATTTAATTTGTTTGGTTTTTACAACACAGATCCAGATTTGGAGCAGAATTTGTCTTTTGTGAAGCATCAGCTAGTTGCATCCCCTTACTACGTTGTTGTCTTCCTCATGTCAGTCGTTTTCTCTGCAGCAGCTTAAGATAAGGCACATTTGTGTCTACTCTTCTTAATGGCTTTTGAGCTGTTTCAGCTCCTAGCCCACTGCATAATCCAGTAAAAACCTTATGCATACACAGAAAAAACACTTGAAATTTCCAGCATAATGCGTGGAGGAGAACTGGTGGATTTTTTTTCATTATAAAGTAGTTAATTCTGTTGGTAGTAGCTTAGGACAATGCTGATGGAGGAGGCTGGAGGTCCCTTGGCTGCAGCTTGTCCGTGGGGTGCAGGAGCAGGCGTGCCCTGCTCTAATAGGGAGCTTATACCTGGCTGCGGCTGGCTCTGCACCCAGATACACTGAGTGCAAGCAAGAATACATCTGTGCACATCCCATAATATGTGTTGTGCACAATGTCAGTCATGATCAGTATGATTCCAACTATTTACAATCAATGAAGCTGGTGTATTGATATTCAGTACTGTATGGATTCAGCCACCTTCGCGTAAGACGAAGTAATAAATTTCTATGATGTTCCCTAACATTCGTGTTTTACAATTGCCTAAAAACCAATACACTGGTCTGCATAGAAGCACAGTCACAGGAAAGCAACAATTTCCTGAATAATGAATCTGTTTATATGCTGATCTCAATGCTGTTTTCTTCCCGCTGACTCCTAGAGCAATCCAGTGCTGTTTATATGGTGGTAGACACATCAGTATCATGATTTTTGCACAAATTTAGTAGCATACCCATCCCAAATGTACTAAAATGTTCAAAACGTCTGGTGTACCTCTTGCTCACGCAGTGGGAGAGCTGCAAAAACTCTGCTTCTGTCCCTACAGCATCCTATGTGGCAGATGGGCTCGTGCTCCTGAGCTCTACCCTCTGGCAAAGCTAAAACTCCTCGTGAATGGCTACGTGTCACCAAGTCAGTGAATGGAAACGGTTCTTGTTAGTCTGAGCCTTTACTTTAGCTTTCTTTGTAGGGTTGTGTTTGGTTGCTTTTTTTTTTCCGGTAGTTCACTTTGGTGTCCTGTTCAGCAGAAACAGGCTTGAAGTACGAAAGGAAAGAAAATAGTTTTTCTACCAACACCAGACTAGGTTAGAGAGGCACAGACTGAGATTTACAAAAACTGAAATTTTGAGAGAGACTGTGACTAGAAACCAGCAGTTCAATTTGCTGACTATCATTGCATCCATCTAATAAGTCAGTTAGTTTTAGTATGTATTTCCTACAATTAATCTATCATTTCATAGTAAGTAGTGCATAACTTCCAAATATTGTTTATGGGCTTTGTAATTGAATTCTAGTTTGCCTCCCAGTGTGACTTTCTACAGGAGTAAAATATAAAGTGAGGTAATAAAAATAACCAAGCAAATATAAAATTTTCAGATGTAGCATAACAAAAATTATGGAGCTGCTTTGAAGTATGTGCAGATTAACATACAGTGCTGCTTAGAGAAAGGTACCCCACCTAGTGTGTGGTTACAGTTTAGTCACAAGTTCAGCGTGCTTTAACGGTTACCAGTCACTCGACTGAGACTCACTTAAGAGAAATACGTAAAAAGTACTGCTGCAAAACAAGATTAGAATCGATTATTTAAACGAATTGTTCCTGCTTACTGATGTAAATCGTGATTCAAATGGGTGGTTTAAGTCACTTCTCTTTAGATAATTTTGACTAGCGTGGAGACTGGCAGTTCAAGTCAAGAGACATTATTTCGTCTCCCAGAGTGACAGAACTGCCTCTAGTTAACAATTACATTTCTGAGTCCTCTTCCCTCCACTCATTTTTCAAGGATGTTTCCTTTTCTCCCTCTGCTTAAACCAAGTACATTCATAGCACAATTACTGTTTCCTTTGGCCTCTTTATTCGCCCTGCGCATTGATGTTTTTGGTCTGAAATATCTTTTGTTTTATTTGTCCTTCCTCACTGTAACGCTGCTTCCTTTGCCAGCTCTTCCCAGCGCTGTGTAGGAAGAGGGTATTGACAGATGTAAATACTGCAGCTGCTGTGGTTAATGAATTGCTCTCATCAGCAGAGCGTGGTGATGGTCGTTGACTGCTCTTGAGTAATTCCAATGCAAAAATCACCATGAGGGTAGCTGAACTTTACATGCTTTCCTTTGCATTTGCAGCAGAGTTCAAGGATGCACACAGTACGTTGCTGCTGTTCAGCAATAAGTTCTTAAACTGCAGT
The DNA here is from genome assembly GCA_013399715.1 of Alectura lathami. NCBI lineage: Eukaryota > Metazoa > Chordata > Aves > Galliformes > Megapodiidae > Alectura > Alectura lathami. The sequence goes on from VXAV01004690.1 coordinate 299,608, forward strand.
AATATGTGTGATTGCCCTCACAATGCTTATGGATATCTGTCTCACAGTTCAGCATGACAATATGTGGCATTGTCTGACTTTGTACGATAAAAGTTTTGTGTTACTTTTTCAGTTTCATTAAAGGGAATAATCTTGTGCAGCTTTTTAGTCATTGCAAACAGAAGACATGAGAGCTTTCACTGTAACCTGGAGGTTAATCTCCAAGAAACCATTACTGAAAATGCAAGAGATCATAATGAAATCTTTGGTTTCCTGAATATCAGTTGCCTAAAGCCTGAAAGAACGAATATGAGAAGCTCCTTGACTGACTTTAAAGAGGTGGAAAATGCACAGGTTTTGTTCAGTCAGACATCCAAGGTGATTTTTTCTCTTTTGGAACATTCATAATTCTTCTGATAAGTAAATTTGATGATGTGTAATGCAAAGGGGAATGTAAAATGTTCTGTGTCCTCTCTTCTTTAGACTTCTATTTCAAACTTATCAAAGAGCAATAATGGCACTCCCAAGATTAAGGACATTCAGAAGATTATAATCTTATCACATACTGTAAGTCTGTAGGGTAGGTTCATAGGATGGTGTAGTTCAGTCCTGAAAAAAAAAGACTTTTAGTGAGATCCAGCCCTTCTAGTGGAATTTCCCAAAGGAAAGAGCATCTCAGAAAGAAAAGAAAAACAAACAAACAGAAAAGGATGTACAGCTTAAAGAACCAATATTATGCGGTCAGGGTCCCTAAAATAACAAAAGGACTGACCTACACTTTAAAGGATTTTTGCATTAGTGTCAGAAGGAATTGAGTCATTCTCCAGCTGAAGCTAGGCAAGTCGTGTATCCTCTCATACATCCTTAATAAAGAGAATCCTCACTGGGGCCATTCGTGTTTCCATCAGCCTCTGCATCAAGAACAATTTGTCATGCAAGGCAGCATAAGTAAAGGAAATCAATCTCGCAGAAGCTAATGGGAGTGCAGAACTCCTACGCACCTTCTCCAAAACAGGTTCCCTGATAGCATTTGGGTGCTTAATTCAATGGTTCACTGTCCAGTGAATCACAGATCTGGCCGAGGTTTGGGAAGAGCGTCTTGGCAAAGGAGGAGAGCTTTTACTGTGGTCTGCCTACACAGCTGCAAGCGGGATTTGTTGGGCCTTCCTACTACAGACCACTTTATCTTCAAAGGAAAAACAAAATAGGTTTTTCTCAGAAGTGTAATCAGGCAACTATTGTGTCTGAGGTTTATGTGTGTGCTTCTTAGGAAACCTGCTGCAGTAAAATGATGGATTAGCTGCAGCTTTTGATTTAGTCTCTGAAGAGGAGAGTCTCTGAAGAGGAGTGAGTTTGAGAGGTAAGTGCAGGGGTGGCCAGGAACTGCTCTGCTTCATCAAAGGGAACCATCACAGAGGTGCTCGGTTCTGCCTTTCTGCATGGGGAGTCAGCAGAGGGGAGGAAGTTCTCCGGTGCTAACCAGCATTTCTGGTGATACCCTGAACCATTGGTTTCTATTTAGTGTGAATATGGGCTCATTTCTTATATAAAAGTTTATTTCCCTTAACTTATGCTTGTAGCTGTTAATAACTTCACCAAGGGAGCTTTTCAGGTTTGGCTTTTCAGGTTTGGCCTAATGGACTCCATAATAAAAGTTCTGTTGACTTTCTGGGAAGTTGTTCTGGATGTGAAGTTGCATTATGAGGCCCATATTTGCTGTCTGTTTCATTGGCACAACAGAATTTGGGGGAGAGATAATTCCTTTTCTTTTTGCTGGGAATGAAATGTCAAACTGTGTCTTCAAGGTGTAGATTTCCAGGCATTTTCTGCTTTTAGTGGAATTTATCAGGCCGGCAGTTAAACTTTGTCTTTCTAATTAGAACTTAGAAAATGGAATCACTTACAGTCCCACAATTTTATTTGTCAGTGACTCCTAGTCAGATCTCTTGAGCCTCAGTCATTTGATTTTCCAAGTCCAACTATTAAACATCAGCAGCCTTTCTTCTGTAGGGAACCTGCTTTAGCAGGGGGTTGGACTAGATGATCTCCAGAGGTCTCTTCCAACTCCTACAATTCTGTGATTCTGTGATTCTCACGTTGGGAAAATTGATAGTCTTGACAAAGTACATTTTGAAAGACATGGTTTTACTCTTAGGTACCTGAAGCTTTTTATTCAGGCAGGGGTAATAGTACTAGAGCTTCCCAGAACTGTGCTCAGAATTTCTGTTGATGAAAACTACATCAGGGAGAAAAGAAAAGAGATTTTTATTATGATTATTATAATCACTGTTACACTTAGTAGGATAAAAATGATAAGTGAAAACAGGTTTTGTGCTCTGGGGAGAAAGTGAAAAGAATCATATGCTTTTCATAGAGTTAAAAATACTTTTTTCTTCCAAGGAGTCTAGTCTTCTGTGGGCTGTTGGTATATTGCACCTCTGTGGGAAGCATCTGGCATTGGGCATTCCTGGAAGTGTAATACTGGATTATCTTCAATGAACCACTCAGGTCTTTCAAATAGGACTGTTACTGTCTTAACAGTGAGATAGAGGAGGTAATACCCAGCTGAGCAGAGAAACAGAGAAGAGACTAATGACGGGCAAAAAATGAGTTACGTCAATTAAAAACGTAAGCGCATCAGAAGGCAAAGCTCACTGTTTCTTGTAAAACTCATACACTCTCATTTGTTTTGGCCATGGAATTTTAGCAGTCCCTGTGGCTAGCTCCAGATAGAGTTCACAAAAGCCACAGTTTGTGAAATAGGAACCAATTACATGGAGGAGTTTTTTCTTTAATACTTTTTTATTGTTAGAATATGAAACCTTACAGCATGGACTGCCATGCAACCTAAGTTGCACTCATTGTAGATTTATCAGAGTATCTGTTGTGTTTCCAGGGCAGTGGCTAATACTGAAACACTGAAGGACAGCGGACAGGGATGTGTTCACCCTGCTCTTTTATCAGGGATTGTCTTTTCATCCTGTGCCTAATCTCACTGTATCTTCATTGAGATTATGGCCTGCAGTCTCAGCAAGTGAAAGAAGGCAGGAACCCATGTGCCAGACTGAGTTGTTTACTTGCTGGTGGAATAGCTTGGATGACTGTATGGTTATTTAATATTAAGGGTAGCTGAAAATTATCTGTGTGGGCCATAAAACATCACGTTGCCTCCATTACTTTTCTGTTGCATGCGCTATGAGCTTTTAAAGTGTAAAGGGTAGAAGTCAACGCTCCTATGAATAGAAATCCTGAGTTGTATGTTATTTTTAAGTGCTATAGAATACTTCAGGATGAAAGATGATACGTGAATAGCCTGATAAGATTGATTGTTCACCTTAAGCATCAAGCCAAAAATACCTTGATTTCCTGGAACAACAGATGTAAATCTTGGCAGAATCACCTCTGTGTTTATCCTTTCCTGTTATGTGGATTAAAAACTAGCCATTTTACTGTGTTTTCTTCTCTTGGATGAGATCTTAATGACTGAGACCACATCTGATATATGTGGCCATTACATTCCATTACCACTTTCGGTAACTGTAGAAAATTGCCAGATCACTTCAGACAAAATTTTGTCTTGCATGATGTGCTGTTTACTAATTACATACAGCCTCCAATGCTGTAGTACCTATTCCAGGGAAATGCTTGGCAGTGTGTATATCACTGAGTGACATTGAGTTTCTGATCACCCTAACAGGCTCACTTCTTCTTGAAGGTCATGTGGAGCTTGAAGGCATCAAGACTGCACATTGTTTCTAAGCTTTTTAGATTCTTCTGCCATAAATGGGTTAGTCATTTTCACTTACTGCTGTTGTTACATTATTGATAGATTTCCTAAGGGTAGCCCAGAATAATGCTCCTAGGGAACCCAAGATTTTGCATAATTAAGGAAACTTACTTTCCAAAGTCTCTGTAAGTTTGTTTGGCATGCCACACTCCAGCTCAATATGATGTATGAAAGGCAATTTTGGTGAAAACCAATACACAAAAATCCCCTTGTTTTTCTTACGTGACCACTTAATCATAGCCCGAGTAGAATATTCAGCGAAGTTCCTTGGTGTATGTTGTATTCTCAAGTCATTGTTTCTGAGACCTTGAAAGTTTTAGTGTTTTTCAGTGACTTCATTTTTTTTGTATGATTGATTTTTTTTTCTTTTAATTTAGAGAAAATAACCACATTTGTGACTTGCCCCTTTTAGCCTTGTTATTTGGACAGTCAGTGTATGATTTTGAAGCTGCTGGGTCTTTCCTGGTGCTGATGCAGGTCATCTTTAACGAGACTGATTTTCCAATAGTTTGCTTCAAAGGGCAGAGGTATCCATCAGTGTGTCTTTTCGTTTGATACTTTCTGACAAAGCAAAGGACAGACTCATTTTCACCATTTGCTCAAAGTGGTCTCTAGCAGTAGAGCTCCTGTTAGAAATTATTTATGGAACACAAAAATATTACGAAGTCCAACTTGATTAACTAAAGTGGCTCTTCTCTGTAATCCATTACTCTAATCTGATGCATGATAGATGGATGGTTATTGCCATGTTTGTATTGAAAGTAGTTATTTCTCCAGCTATAAATTTGCTGTCAGACTTGTTTCCAGCTGTGTAAAAAGCCACTGAAATGTCTTTAGAAAACTTAGTGTTTTGAAATTTAAAAAAAATGAAATGTGTTCCATGTTCATAAACAGAATGAGAGCAATGAACATGAACTGAAACGCGATACACATTTTGAACACCAGGCAGCATTTCTGTGCTGCGCGGGTGACGGAGCACTGGCACAGGCTGCCCAGAGGCTGTGGGGTCTCCTCCTTGGAGATCTCCCAAAGCCACCTGGATGTGATCCTGGGCACCCTGCTCTGGGTGTCCCTGCTGGAGCAGGGGTTGGGTCATATGGACCCAGAAATCTCTTCCAGCCTCAGCCATTCTGGGATTCTCACTGGCCATCCTTGCAGTTGTGGCCATTTACTTTGAGTGCTGCTTGTCCTCTCACAGAGACATTTGCTGTGAGCAGTAGTATGAAGCCCATGTGCCCCTGAAATTCTTTTTATTTGCCTGTGCACCCTACTTCTGAACAGGTAATTCATGTTCAGATCTTTCTGCAAGGAAGGTGAGTATTTTTGTGGTAAGCATTTGACTTTCCTCTGAAGGGAAAATAACTTTATGCATCCAGTCCAATGAGTGCATACAGCTCTAGGGGCTTGGTATTTTGGAAAAAGGATCGTCAGGTCCAACTCCTGGCTCCACAAAGGACCACCCAACAGTATTTCTAAGAGCATCGTCCAAACACTCAGTTAACTCAGTTAACACTGGGTATTCAGTTACTTTCTGTAAGTTATTATGTTTAGAAACAGTCAGCAGAGAGCTGCACTTCCAGCATGGTGGACTGTTGCTGGAGCTTTGAGATGTACACTTCTTAATAGGCTCTTCAGATTGTTTATTCCTGAAGTGTTTTTACACATTTTCAGATCATTTAAAAATCTAGCTACCATTTTGAGAGGCAGCCTTACAGTAGAGGACTCTTTAAGAAAAATGTATTCATTGCTTTAATTCACCTTGTGGTGTCAGATGTGCAAGTCTACAAAACTGTAATGAGGATGAGTTTATAAATATTCAGCATTTCTGAAAATCAGACATTTACCTAAATGCCTAGATAAGGACTTAAATGCCTGGCTTGAAGCAACCCGATATAAAAAGGCTGATCTGAGTATCCGTGTGGAGGCAGACGCTGGCAGAAGAAGCACATATCTAGATAGCCGCTCAAGTTCTAAGGAACTTTTAAAACCTTGAAATTACGGATTCTGATTTACGCCTTACTGGAAGACTGGTGGATAATTGTACCATTCTGTTGTCTTTCTAAAACTGAAGTGCATCTATTTCTGTTTGCGCTGATAAATCCTATAATAAAATCTTAATTGGAAAAAAAGCAATTTGTTGGAAGAGCAATTAGCAGTGAAACAGCTGCTTTGTTAACATACAGATGCAGGGTATTGGCTTCTGAATCAAATGCTACATGGTGAGCTCTCCAGTGAAGAGGTTCCTCCTGACACTATTATACATTTTCCTTTTTCCTGCTGTTGTTTTGTGTTGGTCATGAACTTGACTTGCTGTAATACAACATTATTCAAATGTCTCTGATACCCTTCTCAACATTATCCATGTTTTTTTCCATGTAAAATCAGAAGCAATTGCATAGCTCATGTTTGATGATTTACTGTGTCAAACTTGGTTGCCTGCTCTGATGTCTGAATTCAAAGGAGTGATGAAAAATTCGAGTGTTCTGTTCTGCAAGGATGCTGGGTTTATGCTGAGTGCTGTATTCAAACTCCGGCTTTGCAAGCTTTGTTTGAGTGTTAACCCTGGTGATTGCCCCTTGACTGTGCAGGGAGCTGTTGTCTGGCACTCCTGAACAACAGCAGGTCTCAGTCACTTGGCGCTGTCTCCAGCTTTGATGCTGTTGTAGGTACACCATCATCATTGATTCTGTTGTAATTCCTTCTCAAAGTCCTAAAAGGATGCTTGGGCAGAGCTTTGTGGTTGGAATTTTACTGATTTTCAAGAAAGATGATGCAGAAACCTGTAGTCCCGTGGGTAGACCCTAATATCTCTCTGCAGACACAAGGTTCAGTTCTCAGCAGCAGTGAGCAGCCCTGTAAGTAGCCATTGCAATGGAACATCAGCTGTGCAGCCCTGACAAAATCTGTCCACTTCCTAGGAACCTGCACCTGAAAGTCTGGGTCAGTCTTACCACGTGTAAAGGCATTTCCTCTGTAGCAGACATTTGATATTGCTTAAATGTATAAACAGCTGCATGGTTTTTTTTTTGTTTGTTTTGTTTGTTTTGTTTGTTTGTGTGTTTGTTTAATCTCTTAATATCTTCTTTCCAGGTGATGCATAATTTTT
>VXAV01004690.1:314559-332885 GCA_013399715.1 Alectura lathami
CCTCTGTGTGAGAATGAAGCATATTCCTCATTGACTGCAATTTTGTCTGGGGAGTTCCTCCGGCTGTAGAGGTCTGCACAGTCCATGCCTCCATTGAATCAGAGGACTCCTACCCCCGCCTCTCTTGAGCCATTGCTGGGTTTAATCCTTGTCCTTGCAGTGTTTCATCACATCTGTGCTCACTTTCTACCTCTGCTTTTCTAAAACATGTTGGCTGTGCTACTTCACTTTGGATATTATCCCAGGGAGAGTTTTCCTCTCTCTGTGTATCCTGAGCCCCTCCTTTTCTGCCCATGCCATTTCCAGCTTCTTCCCCTGCTATCATATTTGTACTTTAACTCAGAGGTGTAACACTAAGAGGAACCTTTGTGAGTGTGGATTTATACAAGATAAAGCTACTCTTGTTGGCATAAGCTCCTGAAAAAAAGTAGTCTTTGTAGCCCTGGTCCACCCCAATTGTTCTATGACTTCTTGCTCAGACAACTGCAGTTCTTTGTTCCTAGTACAGCACTTGGGTTTGCACATTCACAGGCATGTGGCCCTGAATGTAGGTGAGGACAAAACCGCAGCAGGGTTTTGTCAAAGTCACAATAAGCAGTTTCTAAATGCTAACCTTGTTGCTTATGAAAATAGAAGAATGACTCTTCCCTTTGAAAATGTATCTCATCAGCAGAATGCTTTAGTCTGTTTTTCACAGTTTCCTCAGAGTTGTCAGTGGCTTTTTATAAGAGAACTGCAAATAGCCTGTAGTATTAAATATTTCATCACAGTTAGGTACATTATATTCATCAGTTTGTAGAGTGTGCTTGTCAAAAGGCTCCTTGTTTTTGTTTTCGAGTCACATGTTTTTAATGCAAATCTGTCGGGTCTGTTATGTGGACTTAAATTGCTGCTTTGCTTGCAGAAACACAGAAAAGAAGAAACTAAAGCTGTTAGAGCTTTAAGTGATTTTGAAGCGTCTTCAGCAAAGAGTACAATGAGAAGTTGTATCCACATAACAAATGTTTAGCAAAGAACTTAGGAACATAAAAGCATGTGTATGGCTTGTAAGGAACAATCACTGGTCATGGTAAGCTTTATTCCACCACTGGTGCTTTATTCTTTGTGGAAAAGGTGTGTTTCCTTCCCATTAGAAGCATCCTTAGAGGATCTGCTGTCATTAAGGCATTTAGAAGTTTTTATTGTTTTGTTTTTTTTTTTTTTTTCATGCACTGAGCATTCAGAATTAAAAGTAATGCCAGATAATGAACCTGTGCTGCTTGTGGCCTCAAGGTATGGAACTAATAGGAAACCACCTAATGAGAATATCCGCAGTTGTGCTGGGAAGGATAAAGAGAAAAACCAAGAATTATAAACTTTCATACTTCAGAGCCTGCCACTAATTGGAAGGGAGGTATGAAGAAACTTCCACAGCACACAGGGTACACATTTTGATGGCTCATTGTAATTTCTTCAAGAATGTCTGGTACTCATCCCTGTTAAAGTGAAGGCGACAGAGTTGAGAGTTGCTCAGGACACTGGTTGGACGCTATAAATTTGGAGATGATGATGCTGATTACACACTGTTAGTCAGGGCTGAGTTTTACTAGTTAGCCAACAGAGGGCTGATTCCCCTACCTTTGGGGAAAAAATGGCTAAGAAGTGATGATATATGACTGGAAGCAGGAAATCAGATCTGTACTTGAAAACACAAGTGAAATAGTGACCAAGTTATATATAAAATAGGAATCGGCCAGTGCACAAAGGAAGAAATTACAAGAAAACCAGCTGCACCACATGTTGTTAAATCACCTGCAATGGTTTAGGATTTCAGCTCACCATTACGTCTGCATATAGCATTACTTTGGCATTGCTCCATAATTGTCTACGCTACAAGATAAAAGACATGCTTAATCTTGAGCTTGGCTGGAAAGTATTTTAAAAGATTTTTGACCTTGAAGCATTTTGAAGCAATTTGTCCAGTCCCAGAAAACTACGAAGCCTGCTGCTTTCTGTCTAACCTGTGACATGGTTATCTTCGTAAAAGCAGAGCTACTGTTCAGCTTTGCCACTGCTGTGCTCCCCATTCCTATTGCCTTTCCTAATGCAGAAGCAAGCTGATGGCTTTTATACACTCTAGATAAAGGGAGTTAATAGCAGCAGCATGTGAACTAATTGGTGATTAAAGCGTTGGTAAAATGAGCACACTTTGCGAGCCGGAATAAACCCTTCAGCAGAGTGTCTCAGTAATATTTTTAGTAATCACTCACTGGGGCAAAAGGTGGCTTACAACAAATCTGCAGAGGATTGTACTGTTGTTACATTGCCCTCTGAACAACATGAAACAACACGGGAAATGAAGGATTTGATTTTACCTTGTGATAGATGAACATGCCAAGAGCTGAGGGTTGGCCACCATTTCTCTGCTGCAGAGTCTAATAATGAATTGAGAATGCACGCATTGACCTCTTCTCAAATGAAATTTGTCCCATATTCACCAATCTAATTTTAAGGAGATTTTATAACCTACTGTCTTCAGAAGGAAAAAGAAAATAATCTATTAATTGGGAAAGTTTTCCCTTAACTGTTCTTTGCTGGCAACCCTCAGACGTCTCTTTTGACTGCTTATAAAGGGTGATCATCTGTGCTCGATGATAATACTTACTGTGAGAGTGAAATTGATGTAACATTCAAAATTAAGAGCATTGAAAGGGTCAGTATTGTAAATCTTCATCAGATTTTCATTTAAATAGCGTCTCTTTTCATAGTGACTCATAAGTAAAATGAAGAAAAAATACTGTTTTGGTTTAGGGACTTTGGGTGTGCTGAAAACTGAATTCAGAGCTTTATTGTTTCTCAGAACAATGCAGAACTGATTGACTGGGTCCCTTTTTACTCTGAAAGCAGCTCTTGCCTTCTAATTTGTGCTAGATCATCTCTCCTAAGAAGGACAAGTGGTCTTGGCAGCACAAATTACAGTTAAATATTTTTACATGATTGAAAGAATATAATTCCTGATAGTCAATTTAGAGAAGTATATTAACTCTGTGATTCAGAGGACCACTTCCACAGATATTTCATGCTACTGCTTTTCTACCACTGTAGAGATCAACCAGCAGTTGACTTGGTCTGATTTACTGTAAATTCATCAGTCAACCCAGTTTCCACAGCTGTACTGATGTGAAATTAGTCTTCTGTACATCACTTTTTACATGCAGAATTTCAAATGTTTCCACATAGAGCGTTAGTTTGGGGGGCAGTGGTGGGGATTAATCTGCATTTGCACAAAGTTAAGCAAAACTGAGATTACAGTGGATTAGTTAGTGATGTAACTAAAACAAGTTCAAAACCAAAGGGCAGACAACAGGCAAATAATCACGGGGTAATTTTGCTTCACGGCTAGTCCAAGCGAGGCAGCAGTCATCTGACTGCAGAGCAAGTGGCAAGCACAGCAACATTTTCTCAACCTTTGTAGGTATGGCAAAAATCACTCTAAAACAGGTTCAAGACCAAGCAAAACCTAATTACTAGTTCAAAATTTGAAGCCTAGCACGAGCACTTGACAACAGGGCTGTGGCTGATATACCCGTGTTGGGTGTATCAAGTCCTGCTTTTCTCAGGATTGCGGGATGGTGAGTTTTGAGAACTAAGTTGCAACAGAAGCAGAGATAAAAGGCTGCATCGTGTTTATACAAGGATTTGGAACTGAACAGCTCACACCTCTCTCTCCCCTCAGGGTATAAAGAAGCCTGCAGCAGACTGCAATATGTGTTACGGGTGGCTTGATGGGAGTGATGCTCAAAGAAATGTCCTTCCTTGGCTCTAAAAGAGCCTGGCAGTGGAACAGAAAGAGTAACAGTCAGTATGATGGCCCTTTTCCATGGATATATTAACATATATTCCATGGTATTTTAACAGATTCAAAGCTCTTGAGGCTGGAGTGCAAACAGCATGCTCTCAGTAGCAGGCTACCCATTGTCATATATGGTCTGGCTTGGAGTACTTGCAAATACAGAGATCAATTGCCTTAAAGTTGTTGCACACCAATTACAGTATAATTTAATCAAATACAGACATTCATTTAAGATGTCACTGTTATGGAGTGGTAGGACCATTAGGAACCTGAATTCTTTGGCAGCCCCTTGTTCTGTCTCAGACAATTCCCCACTGAAAGTCTTTTCACATTATTCCTTCATGCTTGAATCACACAGTGTTACTTCTCCTTTCTGGACTTGGCTGCATATCGTCAGGCATTTTCAGTGGAAAACATTTGGAGGCGTTTGCGTACCCCTAGCCCATTTTTGTCACTTGGCTTTGACCCAAGGGACACCCCCTTGCTTGAGGGGAGACACACAGACAAGCTCTGCCTTCTAGTCTCCATTCAAGGTCCAAGAGTGGAATGCAGGCAGTTGTTGACAGGGTGTGAATGGTCATGAAATATCAGAAAAACAGAGTTTAACCGGAGAAGACAAATAAAACTGCTCTCAGACCAGTGGCAGCAGATGCTATCAAGCATGCAGCAGCTGGGACAGAGCAAGGTCTAAGTGAAGAGCAGGATTAGAATTGTTCCCTTTCTGATCAGAGCTGTGTAGATCTGTCTCTTACAATTTGGACTGACTGGAGATTTTACTGAANTTTATACCTGCCCATTAGTGCTCTGACCTGAGCACTAATTTTGCATTCCAGTAGAATGTAAACCGGAGTAAATAGGCAATTGACAGATTGACATCTGAATAGAAAAGCCAGGAGAACTGGGCTAAGGCATGAAAGACCCTTTGGTTAGAGCAAAAATGACAAAGGGATCACTGACAGAACTAATGCTGTGGTAGCAGTAGAAGAGCTTATGCAGTACTGTGGCTCCTGTATCAGTACTCTGTTCCCTCTGAGCTTGCGCTAAATTTATCATTTCTGATTTGTTAAGGAGCAGCCCTTCTCTGAGCAACTGGGAAGCCAATGCCAGCAGTTTGGGATCAGTAGTGTGCTCTTTGATGCACTGCACTGAGTCTGGTTCTCTAGCTCAGAGACTCCACTGAGTTTATTGCTCAGTCATTTCTCTGAAGCAAATCAACTTGGTGAATGAAGCAAGATTATTTATAATAATTGGATCATCATCTCTCCTCCAAAGAAATCTCTTGGGCAGATGTTTGTGAATGTATCATTATTTGGAATGCAAACTCAAGCTTTTTTCTTTAAGAGCTGCAGCAGCCACTAGGACATGCATGAACTTCATCCCTTGTGAAAACATGGCCAAGAGAAAAACATCAGCATGTAGGGTTGGTAGAAGAAGGGAGTAGGATCTTTTGCTCATGTTGTCTGTTTAAATTCAGTTTAAGATTCTACTTACATTTGCTAGGCAATGGTTGCTAATGTTTTTGGGATCAAGAGAGTATTGCACAACACACCTTACTGCCCACCTGTATTTGAATGAGAAAAGCATTGAAACAAAACACAGGGGGGTCTTCAGTTACCTGGAAGAGCTGGCTCAGCACTGTACCAGAACTGAATCCAGGTGCTGGGGCCTGTTCCCCCCTGGCACATTTACACACATTTCCAGTCTAGAAAGGGCCACAAGCCTGGAAGGATCATCTAGGGGCTTGCTTCCTGGGAGACGTTACCTCAGAGAAAGGTAGGTGTTAGGAAGACATGCAGATGAGGGAAGTTGTTTTCTCCTCCTTCATTGGTGTCACCTGAGTGCAATTACCCAGTTCTTTTACTGGGCTGGAACTAGGGTGATTAATCGTTTTACACCTTTGGTACACCTGTTGATATTCCTATTACCCCAAAACTGAAATGTCTGAGCTACAGTCAAAATAGATGACAACAGTTTGCAAGAAATGTATGTTTTCTAATAGTGATGATAATGATGGTGTTTATTAATAATAGTGTTTTTTTTAATCTTTTCTGCAGCTGTGCTTGTTAAAAGTTCTCCATGTTACAAAAAAATACTGATCAAAATAATGCTTAAAAACAACTGAAGATGCTTTTCAAGTTTGGAAAAGATAACAATTTTCTCTGTATACATCTCTCAGATTCCTTTATTGTGTCTTCCTCTTCTCAGAGTATTCCAACAGTGACACATGGACTGCTGTATACAGCTGTGGAGATTAATGATGGGGTTTTAGAAGTGAACTGAAAGGAATGCTTGGGCATTTTTCTCCTTTTTCTAGCTGTCTCTCTGTCATGCTTGGTTAATACTGGCCAAAAAAAGGATAAAAAAATCACAAGAGCATCAAGGATGGAGCAAGTGCATGAAATGTGGTTGTCCTTACCATGTTCCCCCAGGCAAAGAAAATATGCTTATTGGTTCTAGAATGAACTGAACCATCTCTATATTTTTCTGACAAAAAATAACTTTTGCACTTCTTCTCACACCTACCCTGGAACAGTAATCCCTTCAGCCCTGCAGCATGCAGGGTCCTGCCTCCTGTTCCGGGCTGGTGTTGATGTTGCACATTTCCTGTGACTCTTTCATTCTTAATTCATTTTTTACTACGTGGAGTCTCTGGTTACCACTAAGTCAGCTGAAGTTGTGCTACAGTTAGAGCACAGGGAAACAGTAAGTGGGCTTCCATCCTTTAGCTGGCTGCTTGTTTTCATAAAATTTGTAGGAACTTGGATAGAAAATTCTCTTTCTGTCAAATTAAGGTTAAAATTGGCTCAGAGAGGAGAAAACGTTATTGGGGAAGAATGACAGGCACATGTAATATATTCATTTAACTCCCAGCTCTTTGGAAGCAGGGACTGTGTGAGGTTTGCAGTGTGTCAGCAGGTGCAGGTTCCGAAGGGGGAAAGCTGCATTTCACAGCTGAGGAGATACCATCAAGCCATGCTTATTTAGGAACTCCCTACCTGCTCACGTCCTTCTCAAATCATGAAACTTTTATGCCAAGCTCCGTTCACCACCATTGCATCAGGAGGGTGTTATTGCTTGGCCTTTATAATGGGGAAAAGAGACTGCTTCCCAACTGTATCAACTACACGTGGCCTTAGAAGGTCAAGCACCACTCCTCAAGCTTCACTTAGGAGCCATTTGGCATCCCGCAGAAATTGCAAAAGAGAGGTGTAATGAGCCATCTGCATAGTAAGAAGTTTTTGGGTGAGCTGCTACATGGCTAAGCCATTCTGCCAGCCTGTGTGAGAGCACATATCGCAAAGCAGCTTGAGAAGGCATTTAAGCACACTCCTAAAGCTAAGCATGTTCTTCAAAACAAGGAGACTAAACCATATGCACGGTGTGTTTCCCTGAATAAAAGCCTAAATAAAATCTGAGATTCAGTGACTGGAAATGTAGTTGCCAGCGTCAAGTTTAACAAAGCTACAGAAGAGGCACATTGTAAAATTCCTTGTCTGTGTTGCATTTCCTTCCTGTTCCAAATACTGATTTGAACAAAGCCCAGGGGGGACAAGAGTTTGGTTGGGAAATTGCAGCAAAGACATCACAGACCACAGCATTTTCACTGACTCTATGGATTCACAGCAGCCTGGCTTTTGAAGCAAAGTCTTCTGTCACTCGTGAATCTGACTCCTGTCTTTCTGACCCATTTTCCCACTCTTGCACTGTGTTATCTTGCAGCACAGGTTTCTGAACCCATGACCAAGGCAATCTCCTGCAGCAGCTGTGGCCCTGAGTCATGGTGCTGTGATCACAAATCTGCCTGTCATCCAGAAAAACTGGCAAGCTGGCAAAATGCAGCAGCATCACTACTAATATCTGATCAAATTTGATATTTCAACCTCTAGTGAAAAAATGGACTGTCAACTCAATTATTGTTTGGAGCAAAACACAACAGTACTGTTGGCTGCAAGCCATGCCATTATTGGGACAATTGAGTTTTATGCTGGGGAATAAAATGTAGTTATCCTTAGAGTGCCTGTCTGCATGCATACTGCACTGCAGACCTCCACACACCTCCAGCACACAAATGCCAAGAATTTCTGCTCAGCATATCTGTATGTCATGTGTATATCCAGATGCTTTAAGTAACCCATGCAAAGGGGCGACGTGTGACGTTGCAAACATACTGCTCCCTTGACTGCTGTTGTTCAAGAGAGAGCGTGCATCCCCAGCATACGTCCTACAAACGAGTTACTCTGTATTCCTTTCCTTTCTCTCTCTCTTTTGTTTTGTTTTCATCTACAGAATCATAAAAAAGTTTAGATTGAAAGGGACCCCTGGAGGTCATCTAGCCCAGCGTCATGCTCAAAACTGGGTCACTCAGTTCAGCTTCAGTTCAAACATAATATTCTTCCATCAGGCAGCGAGTATCTGCTGTAAAAAGGATGCTGCCATCGTCTCTTAACTGACCTGAACTCTCCTTCAGCCGCCAGTGTGGATCTCCTCAGGTCAACAGGAATTTAAGAACCCATCTCCATGGACTGCAGTGTATATGGGAATTGTGCTAGATGTGTGCTGCCCACTTTTTGGCCAAGGAAGAGCTTACTGACTGCAGTCTGGAGCCACCCCTGCTCCTGTTGCAGAGGACTGAGTTGCATGCAGTAACTTCAGTGGGCACAAACTTGTAGTGAAACCCAAGGACCAAGTGTGCCTTCAGAGAGACAGGGTGGCTGCAAGGTTTTCTGAGAGACTTTTCCCAGCTGTTTCAGCGTTAGCAGCTCCACATAACACTGTCCACAGATGCTAGCCCAGCTCTCTGCAGAGCTCTGTTGTGCTCCTGGGAAGCGTGGCAGCACAAATCACCTTTCTGTTTCTCCTCTTGCAGCTAGCAGCTGCGTGTCTGACACCAGCAGGCTTTCTATCCTTGCACCGTGAACTTGAATGTCTCATACTGGTAGATTTCTTCTCACATTTCTTCAGCAATAGTGATGCATCTGGAGGTGTCACTTCATTTCACGGCACCGTGCCCATGAATGATGCAGCTGCAATTGCAACGCGTATGTTTCATGCCAGTCCAGAAGTGTTAGCCATGAATTCCCCATCTTTCAAACTCCATTTGGAAACTGCTCTTAGTTTCTGCTTCATTGGCGCTGCCTACAAGATGGTCTTTCATGGCTCTCTCTTGGACAACACCTGCAGATCTAAGCAGCTCCCATAGAGCCATGGGAGCCCTCTGAGAAAAAGGCTCCAGAAGCTGAGTCCGCCCGTGGCCAGCTCACTCCTAGCTTTATGGTCTGGAGACATCCTCTGCCTTCTTCAAATGGCTGTTTTGGCTGTGGGCCTTCCTTCCACGTAGATGTTGACTCCATAAGCAGATAGCATCACAAATGTGTTGTTTTCACATCGTGAGCCCACCCCTGCTTGGATTTTATGTTGCATAGCTAGGAGTTTTCTGATTTGATCTCCAGATTGTCTGATTCATTCCCCTTTGATGAGGACTCATCACTGTCAGCATCACAGATGTGCATCTTTGGTGACATGGAAGAGCATATGAAGTGGAAGTCCACCTGTACAGATTTGTATGGAGGAGTTAGAGAAACGTACATGTGGGCTCAGGGATAGATTTGCACTGGTCTCCACGCAGCCAGTTAGTCTCATCCTCCCACTGGAGAACAAGAATGGACAAAAATTGGATGGTAGATGTTTGCCACTCGTACCCTGCCCCCATAGAAGGCTGGCAAGTCCCTTACAAGGCTATGACCCTCTTTTATTTTCTCCACTTATCTTTTCTTTCAATTGTTTCCATGGCCAAAAGACATGGGAAAAGTCTATGCTGTAAAGTTCTAAAGATAAGGAATAGATTAGAACCCTAGATAGATAAGGAATAGAACCACAACACTCTGTTGGTCTTTTGAGATTATGTAGGCTGCACGTTCTAGATATTTGCCGTTGGATCATCAGGGCAGCCAGGGAGGAGTATTATTTGCACTTCCTGGATATTATTCTCCTCACCTGTACTTAGGCATCTGCAGCCTAGGTATCCATGATGGATTTTTACACTAGGCTTACAGGCCTCAATGCAGGAAATTCCAACTGTGTATTAGAAGAAACTTCTTCACTATGAGATTTGTCAGCCACTGGAATGTGTTCCCAAAGAAGTTATGGAGTATTCATAACTCACAATTCAGCCAGTCCCTGAGCATCCTGATCTTTTTGCTGTTGATTTAGGCTGTGAATGTCCTCCACTCATCTCTTCCAACCTGAATTATACTGTGCTACTCTGATTCCTCTATGACCGGTAGAAAGACATTGGCCATTCAGGGTGGTGAAGCACTGGCACAGGTTGCCCAGAGAGGTGGTGGATGCCCCGTCCCTGGAGACCTTCTAGGTCAGGCTGGACAGGGCTCTGAGCAGCCTGATCCAGCTGTAGGTGTCCCTCTGTTCGCTGCAGGGGAGTTGGACTGGATGGCCTTTAAAAGTCCCTTCCAACTCAAAGAACTCGGTGATTCTATTCCAAGACAGTCTGTCTGTATCACTTAGAAAGTGATGGAGGTCTTCCAAAAATGTTTGTGTTTTTTTGTTTCTGTTTGTTTGTTTTTCTCTGACTACAAAGAGGACCACACACAGACATTCACATTTCATCAGATTAAGCCCATCTTCTCTGACAAAGGCATTACTTGAAGCACCTGCACAAGTTTGGAACAACACTTCTTAATTGAGAAAGGGGATGTAAGTCCTTCTGTCTCTTTTTGCACAATAATTTCACTTCTGAGGATTCACCATGTTCATTTAATGTTTAAAAAAATGCCTGTTTCTTTACCTTCACTGGATGGAGTCTTTCCTTAAGTCACTACAGATGTGGATCTTAATAATGGAAAGATCAAAGTCACATTGATATTAGCCCAAAACTTAACTTGACCTGAGTTCAGCTCTTATCTTGACCTCAGCATGCACTGAGGTGTGCAGCTCTAGCCACAACACAGATGCAATGTTAAGTGCATTTCTCTACAGCTCTCAAAGGAGCCTTTTTTCCTGACCTTTGCCAAGTCCCTCTCTGAAGCTGTCTGAAGCCCTGACGTGATGCTGTAGCAGTGGCTTCGAGAGCACACTTATCCATGGGTACCCTCCATCTGCTCCCAGCTCAGAGCTTTGGGACTCAGCTTTCAGTGAGCTGGTCTGCTCTGCAGCCTGTGCACCTCTATAAGCGTTTGGCAGAGACTGAGAAACTGTTTAGGGAATCTTTTACAATGGTTCCTATGCATTCTGCATCTTGCCTTGCCTCTTTCTTGGAGTGGCACTCTGGAATCTGCTTGTGGGAAAGAAGAGAGAAAGAAGAAGCGTTCTGTCATTGGTGTACAACACATGGAGAGATGGGACAGATATGAAACAGTGAAAACACTGGGAAAGAAGCAAATTGTTAGGAGGTCAATGAGTGCGGTACATTCCCTCCCTTGGTAGGATGCATTTGTGCATGTAATGCAAGCACATTGTGAAGAACTCCAGTTTCTGAGAAGTAAGCTGCTATTTTCAGGTATAAATTTCCAATTATAAGAAGCTTTTTTTCAGGTAAAATGAGATTGCCTTGCCTACTGCAAACATCAAATATACAAGAGAAAACATCCCCCCCAAAAAAATACAATGGGCAGATATCTGAGGAGCCAAGCAAGCCTGCATTTTGACATGCTGAACTTCTTAATTGAAGATTAGGAAGTCAGCAGCAAAGCATGTATTTATCTCACTACGGCAGAAAAGATCTTTTGACGCACATAAGCAGTTTCTCTTGCTGGCCTGCAAACATGGAGCAATTGCCTGCTAAAGTCAGAGATGATGATTGCATCATGCAGTCATCAAAGTGGCTGCATTTGCCATTTTTTCGTTTTCTTTTAATATTATCTTTGATACTTCATTGCATTATTATCTGTAAAGATTTCTTTCAGACTCCACAATATTCAAATGGGGAATCGCTCTGTTGTCATGGAAATCATTGCAGAATTAGGCCACAAAGAGTGACAGTGACTCAGTAGCCAGGTGATACAGGCACTCAGCTGGGAAAAGATAAATCTGGTTTTCTGCCCCCATTCCCATGAATTTGTAATTATTTCCTTCTCTAATGAAGCGGATGGAGTAAGAGGGCACATCTCAGGAAACTAGTGCCAGGTGACTGCCGTGCTCCTTCAGACCTGGATTCAAATCTCTGCTCCTTATCAGGCAGGAGGAGGAAATAACTGAATTTCGATTTCACACATCCTAGCAGAAGGAATTAGGTCTCTGGGTGAGGAGGTAGGAGAGGCAAGATGGCCACAGTTGCCTTTGCTTGTCTGTGTGATTAGGCGAGCTCTAAGCACACTTACCAGCACTGCCTCAAATAAATGGGGTGATAGACAAATAGGTGCCTAATTTTAGTCACATCATGATTCAGGCAGGCATGAAAATGTTTCCTCATAATACGAAAGATGTGGGCTCAGGAATGCAGGCACTGATGGGAATTTAGGTGTCTGAGTGGAAGCCTAGCAGAGTTTGAGGAATCTCTCCATATCAGCAGAGGAGCCTGTATTTCTCTTCTGAGTTCAAAGCTTCAAGGTTTTGTGTTCCAAAAATTTTAATAGAAAATGCAATTGTGAACCTTGTTTGTAAATAAACATGGGCAAAGATGCATGAAAGTGTAGAACTTATGAGCAATCCCGTGAGGAGTGCAGCAAGCTAGGCTCTGAATTACCCTGTAGTCCAATGGGTGGAAGTATCTGATGTGTAGTTGGGGACTTTAAGAATTCTCAAAACCTTGTTCACAGACCAATCTAGTATAAATGTTTTTCCAGTGTAAGCACTTGAAATGAGAAAGAAGGTGATGTTTGCAAAAGTTTATTTTGAAGAAACACTGGTATTGTTATTTGGGGGTGCATCCAGGCTGAAACATAAGTTTTTGGTCTGATTTTAGTACTGATTTTGGTAGTTTATTAATGATCTTCACAGAAGTAGTAATGTAAAATGAAAACATACCAGCAGAAAAAACAGACATTTAGATCAAAACTTTGGCCACTTAATATGTACTCTCTTAATCTCTAGAGATGTTATTTCTTTCAGTATCAGCTTTTAGCTCAGTGCTTTCCCTGGAAGAGGAGATGGCAGTACAGCTCTGTAACATATAATCATTTGGCTGGGATGGGGGTGGAAGATGATCAACTTTTAACATGGTAATCTCATCTGCTATCTACTTTTGGACAGATTTTGATTAATCCTCCATTAAATGAATTCACCGGTGTACATTATTATGCTGTCATACTCTTCTGTACCATGCTACCTTTGTCATGTGATTAGCTGTCCTGAGGGCAAGAAACCAACAAAAATTGACATTCTTGCTTATTATTTGCATCACCACCCTTTCATAGCCCATCGTCAGCTTATGTGTTGCCTCTGAAGAGAAAGTCAAGAGTTAATTAGAATGACTGCCACTTCGTGTCATATAAAAATGATCATTGTATGTACAGGAGAAGTCATTTGTCTGCATATATCCGTTTGTCTGCAGCTCTTGCTGGTTGTGCCTCATTCCTTGTTTTTAGTGATCCCAATCAATAGGAATACGGGACATCCAACAATCATGAAGATGTCAGAATAAAATGCTTGGGAAATCGGCAACATGTTCACCATGAATGCTACATTTCTCAGAAATGCTTTCAGCCTGTTAACCACAAAGTCTCCTTTGTACCAAATCATCCTTTTTAAAAAAAAATTTCAGCTCCTCCATTTTATTTATGACAATCATTGAAAGAAGATTTGTGAAAAGATAGCAAAGACCAATTCTTAAAATGCGTAGATATGAATTGTAAGATAAAAAACTTAATTGCAGTTTAGACTTCAGATTTATTTGAAAAGGGGATAATGATAGTAATTACCCAGTTTGAGTTTTGTAGAAGGCTAATTAGATCCCAAAAGCATTTGTATGCACAAGGCAAACCATAAATACAAAAGACCATCTGGTCCTTATCAGCTTACAACACTAACACTGTCTGTAATTATTTTTTCTATATTGTTTTGATGTTGACATTTTATGATGCAATACATCTAACCATGGTTAGGGAATAACCTGTAAATGCTGAAAACCCCTGCTTTTTGTCTGTTGCCGGGTTTGAGGGTTTTTTGTGTTTTTAAAGAGATTGGCTACCTCTAGGTGTGCAGGAAAGCAGCCTATGGTTGAATCTTTAACACTACAAATTGGTCAGTGTTTAAATCGAGTTTGGTTGTGTGGTTCTTTTTTTAATCTAAATTGTTCCATCTGTTTTTTTACAGCATTCTGAGGTTCAAAAATATTTTATGAATATGTAGAGATGGATTTATCAGTCAGTGAAGTACTTTTCAAGTCTCTAAGCTGTTTCACAGCAATAGAGGGACTAATTCTGTTGCCCTTGTTCAGGATTTAGAGCTTGCCATCTCAGTCTGCCTGTGTTCTTGTTACAACATAAAGTCTTCCTATGGCCTTGTGAAAGTCAGACTTGAGTACAATGGAGTTAAAAGTTTTGTGCCTTCTCTGGTGTAGAGAGAGCACTTGCTACCTCTCTGCTGAGAAGCTTCATGAGCTTCAGCAGAGTCTGTCCTAGGCAATAGAGCAGTGCTGAGCTGCAGGAGAAGTTGCAGAAGTAGCTGTGGAAAGTGTTAATGGGGATCTGCAAACGTGACTCCAAGCCCTAGAGAGGTTTCAAATGTGGTCAAGTCAGCGATTTACTGGAGCTGCACAGGAAGGAGCTGCCAGCTGCTTCTAAGGAAGGAATTTCTTACAGTGGAATCTTGTGGCTTCTCTGAGTTCTTCTCTAAGAGGTAAATTCTTGTTCTGAATTTCAATGAGCTTCTTATTTATGAAAATTATCACTGGCTGATGACTTCTGACAGTTCCCATCAGTAGTAACCAAAGATGGACTGTGTGCAATCCTGCCGGTGCTGCCACACAGATTTCAGCAATCTAGGTGTGCAAATTCATTTGCAGACTGAGGATGCAGATGAGGATTTATCATGAAACTCAGGATCTGTTTCACTGAAATTAGAAGTGTTTTAATCCAGTCTCCTTTCACTTTATTCTAGATACCTCCTTATCCTGTGACCATCTAAAGATTGTCTTGGTCCTTGCATCCATCCAAACACTGAAATCTGACAGCAGTTCCATGTTAAAAGTACCAGGTTGTCTTGAAACTGAATCTCTTATGAAAACTAATTCAATATCAGGTGCTTTTACTTCTCTTTGTGTGAGTGACAAGCTTTCCTTCTTATATATTCTACTCTTATCTGTAAAGTTTGGAATTCCACATCTCTTGTGCTTTAAGCTCCATTCTATTATTATCATTTAACAGTGCTCATAGTCTCTATCCAGATTCAGATCTCAGTCATCTTTCTGTTCAGAAAGCGCTAAGTAGGGAAGGACACAACTGTATAAGCGGTGTAAACAGGACTGTTGTATATCTTGTAATTTTGAATTTTTTTCCTCCTCTACATGGTCTTTTCTCTTGGAAAGCCTGGCTTGTGTGGTTACTGAGAAACTCGTTCTGTTTATGCAAGACTTAACCCGTCTGACCCATGCAACCCTATTCCAACCTGGCTCATACACCTGGTGTTGTCGTCAGCCTCTTGGCTCCCGGTGGAGGAGCACATGCCTGCCCTCGCTGCAGCACCAACATCCTAGGCTGGGGTGAAAGAGCCTTTGTGCAACCCATGCTGTGAAAACCTGCTTTGGGAAAAGGAAATCTGAATGTGCATAGAAGCACGTGTGTATTTAAATGGCTGAACATGATGGAAAAATGAGTAGGTTTTGTAGGATGTCTTAGGTGGGTGTATTGTTTAAAATTTTTTTTTAATTGCTTTGAGACGTGCTGATTGAAGGCACACTGATGGCTTTACACAACAGCTGCAAACTACCTTCATTTTTATCCTTTCTTGCAGACACCAGACCTGAAGTAGAGAGTGTTACTTAAGTAAATACCACTGAGTGTAATTTCAGTGTTTCCAAGTGAGAACCAGCCATGATCCCCACGGAAAGCCATGACCCAGATCTTCTGCCTGTTGGACCCTACTCACATTGCTTTCGTGTAGTCAAACTTTGTGAAGAACAGAGCACAAACCAGATGCTTGTCCCTGGAAGTCTTCTGGGGGCTGTGGCTGGGGGCTGTGTTTGGGGGAGCAGCACATTCTGGGCATGGAAGGGTGCGACTGCCCAAAGCTAGGCCTCGGCCTCATGCAGTCCTGTACCTGTGTGTGGAGCCCAAAAGGTTAAGCTGTACAGTGAAAGCCACAATGGTTGAGTTCACTTTCTAATATAGACTGTCAGGAAAAAAAATAACAGTGTTTTAGTATGAAAATTGCTTTGGGGATTTTTGTGGAATCATCTTGTTTGAGTTTTGTAACTGTCTGTAGGAAGTGCTTAGGATTCATCTTAGAAGTGGTGGTGTGCATGTAAAATGGATGGACCTGCTGTATGCAAGGGTGATCAAAGTGCGCGCTGTGAGCCTGAGGCTAGGACAGAGCTTTCAGGCGGTATGGCAAAACCTTCCCTCTGGTTGTCCCCTTCCTTCTGTGGTTGTTCTAATTCTCCTGGCAAGTGTCAAGCACCCACAGCCTGCTTCCCCACTCATATAAACCTGTACCTGCACGTGTTACCTCCTGGCTGCCGAGGCTGAAAATTTGGCTTAGTTTTATTTTTCTGTGTGAAATGAACACCTGGATAGTGGGATTGTTCAGCCAGCATCTAAAATGTCAGCAGCTTTGGAGCCAGGCCCCATTGGTTGTGAGTGGAAGTCTATGTGGTTACTCTGGTAGAAAGTAATTATTTAACACTTGGCAGCAGGAAACCCGCTTCCATGGCCTAGTCACTAGGTACCAGATCCAGAAAATATCTCGATTGCCTCAAATGAGGTTTAGGATGTAGATACTCAAATCTAAGACTGCAGTCCCAGAAGCTGTAATTACTTACATGCAACCCTGAGGCACTTCAGCTTTTCGCTTCATTTGAGTTAATGCTGCACGCTCCTCCCAACCCCGGGGTCCTGAGACTTTCCTTCCTGAATGGCTGTGCTCTAAGCAGGACTTATCAGCCTCAGCTGTAATTCACATGTAAAACTGGAGGGACTTAATGCAGGAAGCTTTCTGTGAGTGTAAGGATCAGCTATTGATAGGGCTGGACTCCCTGCACCTTGCTGTTGCCATGCTATATTTGAAGAAGGCTGTGGGAAGGATGGAGGGGCTTTACATGACTGATTGTGCTGTGGTTAGGGCACTTACCCACGAAATTCGGTGTCCTTATACCCTGAAGGTTCAAGATGACATCTGTGCTCTCCCAGGAGATGAGTTTAACTTTCATAGCAGAGTGTACTAGATACAGTGCACTGTACCGATAACTGCTGTGCCCTTTGTTTTTGCTGGCTCTCAGTACAAAGATAATTCATCATTTTCTGTAATAGAAGGAGAGGAGAGAAGGGAAGAAAAGCAAGCTTTACAGAGAGAGCAAAGAGAAAATGAGAGTTTCCATCACAGTGTCATGAGCATTTACCTGGGATGGTGCAGTCCAGACCCTGAACTTTACTGCTGAGACTGCTTTGGTGTTTCTTACTGAACCAAAACTGTATTAAAATAGACAATGTAGAACTGGAGGATTTCCAGGGTGAGATTCTCCACGACGAGCTCCTCAATTTGTGTTCCAGTTTGTTCTTTCTTTCAAAGTCAATTAATTTCAGATGTTTTGTTTTGCTGTGGCACAGTGCCCACAGAAAGAACAGGATTTCCATGTGATTTCATACACATGCCCTGAGATTTGGTTTGGCTGTTCTCCAGGGAGGTAGGTCAGCAGGTTGGAATTCGCTGCCCAGAATCAGGAGCTGAGTACTGGCCATCCATGCTGGTGCCTGCTAGTTCTTAGGCTTCTGCTTCTCATCATGAGCACATACTCCAGCACCAGCCAGAGCTTGCTGGTCTCTTCCATCCACAGCTGCTGTTTTTTCCAAAATATATATAACAGGATATATGAAATTGGTGTGATTGAGACCTGCACCTCTCTGTCAAATTTTGTTGAAATTACCTAATAAAAGCTATGGAGGGCTTTTATCTAGCAGCACATCTCCTTACCTCAGAAAAGAAGGCTAAAAGGCTAAGGAGAGTGTCCCCCCTCTGATGAATGGAAAAGGAAAACTGGCCTCCTCAGATATGGAGAAGGCTGAGGTACTTAATGAGTTCTTTGCCTCGGTCTTCACTGCCAGACAGGCTTTGCAATTCTCTCATGTCCCTGAAAATCCAAGTGGGGACCATGGCAGAAAAATACTTCCCAGTGTAAGAGCAGAGAAAGTCCGAGACCACCTTATGAGACAATGTTTACAAGTCTATGGGGCCGGACGGGATGCATCCCAGGGTCTTGAAGGAGTTGGCTGATGTGGTTGCCAAGATGCTCTCCGTCATATTTGAAAAGTCGTGGCTGTCAGGTGAGGTCCCCGGTGACTGGAAAAAGGGAAACATCACGCACATTTTTAAGGGAGAAAGGAAGACC
>VXAV01004690.1:333342-352381 GCA_013399715.1 Alectura lathami
CAAAATGATCAGAGGGCTGGAGCACCTCTCCTGTGAGGAAAGGTTGAGGGAGTTGGGATTGTTCAGCTTGGAAAAGAGAAGGCTCCAGGGAGACCTCATTGCAACCTTCCAATACTTGAAAGGAGCTTACAGGCAGGAGGGGGACTGACTTTTTACACAGGTGGATAATGGTAGGACAAGGGGGAATGGGCTAAAACTGAGAGAGGGGAGGTTTAGGTTGGACATCAGGAAGAAATTCTTCTCTGAGAGAGTGGTGAGGTGCTGGCACAGGCTGCCCAGCGAAGCTGTGGCTGCCCCATCCCTGGCTGTGTTCAAGGCCAGGCTGGATGGGTTCCTGGCGAGTTTGATCTAGTGAGCTAGTGGCTGGCAGCCCTGTCCACGGCAGGGGGTTGGAACTAGATGATCTTTGAGGTCCCTTCCAACCCAAGCCAGTCTATGATTCTGAGAAAATATGGGTAAGTTATCAAATGAGTATCAGTCTGCCTTTGGCGGTTGGACATCAATAATAAGAGAAGGGAAAAGGATTTTATGTCTTAGTGTAGTTAATATAGCTACAATCTATTATATTTCATTACCAATTTTGTTTATGTAGTGATGACTTGACTCTGAAGGTCAAATCCTATAAATAAAGTAATGCTGGCATACCTTAATTTCTATCTGACAGGAGCACTGAATTACAGCATTATGACTTATTATCTAGCATTATTGTTCAGCAATGGTTTGCTGAAAGACTCTCCTTCTAGATATAATTTATTACTTCTTTGTCTTGCTAAACTCTCTGAGTGACATTCAAACTTCAAGAAAGCCAATTACATTGTTCCTCATAACAGACATATCCATTTGCAGAGCCTTTTAGTAGTACTTAGGATTTCCTGACTGCATTTGCCTTTCATCCATGAAGCTTACTTTCAATGTCACTTCCACTTCACTGCTGGAGATATTCTCCAGCATCAGAGTTTTCCTCTCACTCCTGTATCCCACTCCCTAGTACCAGGACTGCCTCACAGAATTTGTCAGTGGCTGATGAGTGCCACCAGTGGCTGTGGCTGCAGGAGCTGAAGCATGGTGCAGTGATAGGAACATCTGGGGATGTGACCATGGCCAGAGCCCCATTCCAGCCCCGCTCCCCAACCCCTTGCTTACACGACTGTCATCAGTCAGCTGGCTGCAAGGTGACTTCACATCTTCCCCTCTCATCATCTGCCTGATAGCTCACTGATCTGTTTTGTTTGCAGTGTGATAGGTTTGAGCATACTGTATCATTTATAAATGTTTAGTAGCTTTCTGTGTCAGTGATGTATTCTTTGGGGCTGCTTCAGCCTTTCAGAAACACACTTGACACAATGTCTCTTTGTCTGGGCACTACAGCATTCCCACCTGGATAGTCTGTGCACTTGCTTCTGTTTTCTGCAGTTCTTAAAATGTTCTTGAGGTTTTGTGCTGAATGATTAATTAAAATTTCATTAAGATGCCAGGTCTAATTCTCATCCAAGATGCAATATCATGAATGGGAAGTGGTGGAAGTGGAGGTAAGGTGATATAAAACTAGAGAACAAGGGCTGTTGTCTTCAGTTATGTTATCATATTGTAAATCTTACTGAAGAGTTTCCTTACAAAACCTAACAATTTCGGAAGTATTTTTTGTCATTGAAACACATTTCCATTGCTCTGTTGCTTAAATTTATCTTAATGCCCCAGAGTCCAACCTTGAGATACGCTGCCACACCTACAGTTTTTCTCAAACTTGGGTCTCACACAAGTATTTTGGTCCTGAATCAGTAGAGATTACCCGCAGTATATTCTGCGTTATATGAGAATTAATATATCTTCAGAGGAAGAGAGTAGAATCTAGTTCTGTCCCCTTTGGAAAGATGGGCTGAGTTTTTAAGACATTAGTGGCTCTGCTTGCAGGAGCTGCCCTTGCAGGGATGCAAAACTGTATGGAAGACATGCAGAGCAGCTGTAACTCAGGCAGTTCTTTGCTCCACTCTTCACTTCTTTCCATCTTTTCCTGCTTTCCAGGTAGATGCAAATATAATTACAGCATCAGGTAGAGATCCCCAACTAGCTCTCAGTGAGCTAGCTAGATTGTCTAGCCTTGGCAGATCCTCATTTTCATAGGTGCAAGCATAAACTACTTTTTTAATCCTTTTTTTTTTTTTTTGAAAAATCAAGAAAACTTTTCCCATATGGCTACATTTTTACTTCCTTACATGTGTGTATGAGAGAGAGAGAAAGAAAATACTCTGTATAAAGACTGAAAAACAAAATGTGTAGATGTGGAAGATCAGAGTTAAGTTTGTTTAAATCCTTTCTTTTAGTCCACTCTGTATGTGGTATTGCACTAAGCTACTCCCTTGGTGTCTTTACAGTACTTGTAATTAATAGTGCTTTCTTATATGCTGTTCTGATCCTCAATACAAACTCCATCTCAGGTGAGATTTATTTCTGTAGGAAGGCAGATAATGGAAAGTTGTGTTCCTGGGGCTGGGAATGGACTTTTGATCACTCCTTCTAATAGTCCAGTCTTTGGTAGAAAAAGATATTGATGGGATACAAAGATATTGTCCACCAAAACTGATACTGCCAGAAGGAGACATGGACCTCCTGTTTTGCTGTTAGCTGGGTAAACATGAAGACTTCCTAATGCCATAGGGATTTTCATGGCCTTTTTAGTTTCTATCTATAAAAGAAATAGCCTGTCATTTTCAAAGGGATAGCTTACCATCTTCAGAGGAATTAGTAGGTTTCTTTAATACTCCTTTTTGAGGGCAGAATAAATTGAGTTATTCCTCAGCTTAACTTAACAAGCAAAGAGTATACTAGGAACAAGGAGAACAAAAGATGCCCAAGAATTATCTCATAAGACCAGATGGGCAAGCATAAGTGTAGATCTCAGATAAACTTATGCTGAGAAAATATCTCGTTTGCAAACAGACACTGAACAGGGTGCCTGTGAAACTACTGAGAAAAGATGTGCTTGATCCCCAAATTGAAAGGATGGCTTCTAGTTGACAGCGGCTTTGATTACTCCTTAGAGCTACCCAAGCGAAGGAGAAGCTGATGCAGTTGTCAGCCTGGTCACTGACTAACTGGACCCATCATGTTCTGACAGCTGTATCGGGTACAGATGGTTGTAATATTTTCCTAACTTCCACTCCATAGGAAACTCAGACAGGTCTATCTGATCCATCACCTGCCTCATGTGCGGAGAGGCCACCCATCACAGTTGCTTCTCCTTGCCTTCTTCCCATCCTTGTTCAGCAGAGAAGCCTAATATGTTCCCCAGAAGACTTACAAAGCCTTAGAGCTCTGTTATTGCTCGTGTTACATATATGTGCATACAGTTATGTTCTTATTTTTGTCTGGATTCACCTGTTTTCTACCCAAAGAGCAATAGTGACAGGTGTTTTACCCCACTCTGCCCCCGTTTACGTTCTTCCTAGTTTGTTTAAAGAGCAGCAGCAGCCAGAATCTCACATTGCCTCAATGTCTGTAGAGATCTCTCAGGAGCCTTCAGCTTTTGTATCCCTTCCTCCTCTGTCAGCACTGGGTTTCTGCCTGGTTTTCCACTGCCTACAGGGGCAAATGTTCTTGCCTGGACCTCTCCCAGCTGAAGTCACAAACACTGCATGTGAAGTGGCTCTAAGAGGAAGGCTGCTCTTCTGTATCAGTTAGCCTCCAGCTGAAAGTAGTCCTTCTCTGTGGCTTTGATCTGTACCCAGAGGTGTCACCGTGTGGTTGTGGAGTATCAGACAGAAAGCACTAACTCTTGGTTTGTGGGAGGGATGCTGTATCTGGTAAAATCTGCACCAGACTTCAACGGGAAGAAGGGAATTTTAAAGATAGGGCTGACTCTGAAGAGTTTTTCCCAGGTGCTAAATTTAAACACAGAGGTATTATCTATGCTGATTTAAAGTCATTAACTAAATTCAGGCAGATTAGAAAATTAAACAGTTACTTCAGTTTTGGGGCACCCAAAATGAAATAATGAGCCAGGATCTGATTTCAAAAGGTGCTGTTCTTTAGTCTTCTAAAAAATTGGCCTTTTTAAGATACTCCTGTTTGAAGCACCCCAAATTATTACATCTAAAAAACTAAATTAAATATTGAAGTATGGCTTTGTACCTTTTTTATGCCTAGGAGCATAAAAGCGCAAATCACCCTGCTGAGCATTAACTTCAATTACCTCTGATTCCCTCAGGTGCAGATTTGTTCACTTGGCAGGCTGGCTCAGAAGCAGGCATTGTCAGCATGCTGATGCACTGCTGCCATTCAAGGCCACAATCTTTTAGAGTTTCTGGCAATAGTTCGACCCAGATGTTGTGTGGCTGTTGCATGGATGTAGAAGACAATGGAGCTCTGTGCAGATGCTAACCCTGGCTCCCTGTAATTACTTTTCTTGGCCTTTGGCTCTGATTTGCAAAGGTGGGAACCCTGTCAGCACATCAAGTCTTATTCCCATACTAAAAAACACTATGAGACTTGACAAAATGGGCACAGGTGACTGCTCATTTATGCTTTTGCCAACTGGCTAGTGAGTTGATATGGCAGAGCCAAAATTCAGATTAAAGTTTGGCTCACATACATCCAGTATATTGTTCACTATCTAATTTCTCAGAAGTATTTTGGCAAGAGGAATTAATGTGTATCTTCTAGGGGTTCAGCATCTACCCAGCCTTTGCTCAGTTCAGTAAAATAGGTCCTCAAAAGCTTTGTGAAAGCATTTTCCTAAGTGACAATTTAAAAAAATTGTGGTGGCTAAAATACTGCTTTCAAATTCAATATTGATCATATGTGTAAGCAAGAGAGAAATGTTTCAGAAATGCATTTCTGTTCTGGACAGGGCTTTGAGCAACCTGATCCAGCTGTAGATGTCCCTGTTCACTGCAGGGGGGTTGGTCTAGATGACTTTAAAGCTCCCTTCCAACTTGGATGATTATATGATTCTCAGTTGTTACTGGTAGTGATGCAGATTTTCTCCAGTTTCCTAATTTGTGTCTGTAAAGGAATCTTGTATTTGGTCTCTTGATTGCATACACTGTGGAGTGAACTACAGCAACCAAAAAAACTCCTAAGTTGTAGAAGGGAAGACTGGCTGTTGGTTACGTAGGCGCAGACAGCAGGTCAGCTGCTAAGTGCTTTGGTTTGCTTGTAAATTGTTTTATTATCCTGTTCTCTTTGTAATCATCACTGCTGCAAATTGAGGGTATTCCTGTATCCTGGGTTTACAAGAGAAACAAGAGAGGTAGAGGAAAGGATCTCCTAGGAAGCGGGTAAGTGGGAACTAACGTGGAATTGTTCTTGAAATATTTACCGTCCTTCACAGAATTTTATGGGCTTCGGGAGAGATTTGAATGAGGTGTTAGATTGAAAGCTGAACTGAGAGGCTGTTCCTTATGTAGAGGAAGATGGTATAGAGGAACGAGGTGTTTGACAGCTGGACTCTGACTTGTGGTGGATAAATTTTTTTACAGGAGAGTGCAAACCCCCCCTCCTTTGCAGGCTGCTCGAAATACGGATGCAGGCATGCAGAGGAGTCATTGTCCCCTAAGGGAATCTTTGTCCCCTACTGTGACCCTGTGCAAGTAGATGGGGACCGTGTTGTGCAGGATGCTAAGGCTGGAGTCGTGCAGACTGGACCACTGGCATAGACCACAGTGGGTGGTTGCCACTGGGAAGCACAGGGGAACAGGGACTCAGAGATGGTGTCTGAGCCCTAGAGCCCTTGGAGCAGGTTGTACTCAAGTACCTTCTCAGAGCTTGGCTTGCAGGCACTGTCCAGCCCCGAGAAGCAATTAAAAGAGAGCAGTAACCCCACTGCCAACCCTCGCAGTAAGAACTTTGCAAATAAATTACCGCTCTTCAGCATCAACTTGTATCCACCCTGTAAGCCCACTTCCGAGGTTGGCATGGGGAAAGAAACAAAACAGCATTCGACCAAAGACTAGGTTTGTTATTTTTTTACTCTAGAAGTTCAGTTATTTTTACCTAACGCACAACATTCTTACCCTATAACTCTGTGCTGGCATGCGGGCTGCGAGCTGCCGGTGTCTGACAGCTTGCTAATAATGCAGCGCGCTGTGAGTGCATCCCATGCCAGCAGCGATCACCAAGAGCAGGCGGCAGCGCGATGACAGGCTGGGGGAGCAGCAAGCGCCATCTGAGAGGTGACATCGGAGGGAATTTCCCAGTTATTGCTGCAGTGTTATGCTGGGGATGGCAGCAACGGCAGACAGAAAGCATGCTCCTGCCCTCAAAGTGCAGGGCTCCTTTTTCTGACTTTTCAAAAATAAATCATTTTCAATTAGACAATGTTATATAGTTTCATTGTACTTTGCAAAAATATAATAAACTATTGACAGCCGAGGTTGTAGTCTGAATTTAGCCATAATCACAAACACAGATGCTTGTGTTTTCACACAAGTAACTGCATTCATTAAATCTGCCCATATAAACAGTTAAACCTCAGGGCTGAATTGGCAAAGGAAACAAAAACTTCTAAATACCAGTGCATTGCTACCCACAGGCAGTCGAGGGAAGAGTCGTAGAATCACAGAATGGCTTGGATTGGAAAGGACCTCAAAGCAATCCAATTTGAGCTCTCTGCTGTGGGCTGGTTGCCACCCACTGGATCAGGCTGCCCAGGCCCCATCCAACCTGGCCTTGAGCACCTCCAGGGATGGGGCACCCACAGCTCTGGGCAGCCTGTGCCAGGGCCTCTCCACCCTCTGTGTAATATTTCCTCCCAATATCTAACCTAAATCTTCCCTTTTTTAGTTTAAAACTGTTCCCCCTCGTCCTATCACTATCTGCCCCTGTAAAAGAAAAGAGGGGAGCAGAGCAGGGAGCGGAGCGGTGAGGGTGGGAATGCACTGCTTTATTGTCAGTGTTTCAGAGTTAGGCATCTGTGCTAACTTGTCTGGAGGTAGTGGAGAGGGAGCTGCAATCCAGTGCCGTTCAGCCTCTCCTGTGCATCTTACGGCATAAACCCAAATTGCAGCCTTAGACAGGACACTGAGATTGACTTAGCTAAAATTAGACAAGATAACTTCCATCCTATGTGGTGTTTGTCTTCATATCAGTTGAAATATTAATTATCTTCCTGTGACACTGCGGTGTTGCCATGGTGTAGCTCTTGCAAAGTTACAGAGCAGTGTATTTCTTTCCCAGAGAGAAGATATTTTAATAAAGAATTGTCAACCAACTTGATGTAAGCATCCTTCCTCCAGAAAGGGCAACATGAAGCAAGAACAGAGATGCAGCATCTCATGTGTCTGCTGCATCTCCCATACCCTGTCCAAAGTGAATTCTTTGCCTCTTCCCTTTGGTTAGCAGGACAGGAAAACACTGAGCAGTTCCCACTCAGGAGCTGCTCTTCATGGCTACGTACTGAGAAAGGAATCAAAACAAATATACATGTACTTGTCTGCAGCCCTGAGCACACACTTGCAGGAGAGCTGATTAGGGTCTGACTCAGCTTCCTATTCCCTCTCAATCAGACACGTTGCACAGTCAGGGGATGACAGTGTTTTGGGAACCAAATATGTGTCAGCCAAGAAATCCGTTCTGTAAGGAGGATTTTCAGTTGGTGACATGCCATGGAATTATGTATCACAGTATAAAGCACATGAGCGCCTGAGTCTTTTTTTCCTGTTAAAAATGCCATATACAACTTTTTTTTTTTTGGTGAAAATAATAAAAAAATACTTCACTGCTCTTGCAAGAGTAGCAGTCCAGTCACATTTTCTGCAAGTGACAGTCCTTTGGGCTGGGCAATCCCCTCATAATGTTTCCTCTGAGCACCAGATTTTGTCCTCTTGGGATATTGGGGTACAAGGACTGTGGAAACCTAGGCTCTGTTAAAGCAGGAAGAGAGATCATTCATCATCACAGTGGGATCTTCAAATCCAGACTCCTAAATTTAGAGAAAAATATGTAAATTAAAAACACTGTAATGAAGAGATGTGTGGTTTTTTGCTTTTTTTTTTTTTTTTTCCAGATAGGTGTTGGAAAGCTGAGATTCAGTGAGAAAAGCACTTCATTTGATGCCCAATTTTGTTAAAACCATTTGCGAGGGAGGCTATCAGTGGTGGTGAGCAATATAGGAAGATACGAAGAAGCACAGCTCAGTGTTAGATGAGATTCAGAGAACAGACCGTATAGGATAAAAATGAAATTAAGGTCGCCAAAAGTAGGACTTTAAATCAGTCTTCAGTGGAAGTCATTCCATTGTAGCCCTGTCATCATGTGGCCAGGACCTTGACACAGCAGGCAAGGAAATGTTTTCTTTTCTCTCTCAAGCTGGGGACTTAATGGCTTACCTACCCATGGTCATGTGGTACTAAATGAGGAACCCAAGGATTTCTGAGCATGACACAGATGCCCAGGACCTATAGGAGACCCTCCTTTCTCCAGTGAGGGTCAGGAGAAAGGTCCAGATGGTTGTGTGTATGCAACTGAGTTGAACATGATTGATGGGTCCCCTACCTCACATGTAGACACTGAAATTTAGGTGTCATAATCTCAAGAACTGTCCCATCTGAAGTTTCATGTTCACGGAATTACTGTGTTTTCAATTAAAGGTTTGCTTACTGTAAAATAAAGTTCTATTTGTTTTCATAGAATCATAGAATCATAGAATAGCTTGGGTTGGAAGGGACCTCAAAGATCATCTAGTTCCAGCCCCCCTGCCGTGGACAGGGCTGCCAGCCACTAGATCACTAGGTCAAACTGCCCTTGAACCCATCCCTGGTTTTGCTCTCCTCATCCCTAAGGAAAAAGCACAACACCTCCACATGGAATTTCCGCATAGTTTACCCAAAGCTTTTTAGTATATGTGTTACTTTTGTCAGGCATTTTCCATATTTACGCCATATTTATTTTAAATGTGACACAATGCCTTTTCGTTATTCTAATGTTGCATGACATATCTATGTTGTGTATACTTTAAATATGATACATATACTCTTTATACTAATGTTGCATGACCTACTCAAGCATCTGGCATAGTGGAAGGTAGTTGGAAGCCAGGACTCCATGTGGCTGGGCAGTGCCTGTGCTCCTCCAGGACTGCAGAGCTTCCCTCATCCGTGCGTATGTAGGGGTTTGAACTCAAGCAAGCCACCAAACTGCTCCGTGCCTCAGGTTCCTGCCGTGTGGCAGCATTCCCACGTGTCTGCACTGACAGCCCTGTGGTTATTGAACCTCATGGCTGCTGCGGGAGGAATTTCTTGTAGTTTCCCATGAGGTTGTTCTCATATTATTTAGGGAAAAGCGATAAAGAGACCAGGAAACTGCAGCTAAGCAAAAAGTTTACCCATTATCTCTCTGATGGGTTCAGCAGCCTCCTGGCAAATCCACTCTCAGCGGAAAGCACAAGCTGGTTTTCTGTGTTTGTGAGTTAAGTGTAACCCCTGGAGGGACTCTGTGGGCGAAGGGTCTGGTTTCTAGGGGCTGTTTCCCTCCCTTCAGCACATTACATGCCGTGCAGGGCACCGCCAACAAGCTGACACCAGACTCCAAACAAAGCAACCCTGATGCTTGGTCCAAGCGAGGCCAAGCCCTTTGGCAGGTCTCTTTGCCTCGTGGTGAGCTGACAGCTGAGTCCCTACTGATGGATGATGCCCACAGCCCCAGAAAGCCCTGCGGGGCTGATGTCAGCCCCAGCAACAGCTGGCAAAGCCCCTTCTTCCGCAGGCTGCCCACTTCTGAATCAAGCACAATGAGGGCAGCGCAGGGTTAACCACCACTCCATCAGTGTTTTTGTGCTGGCTTAGCTCTTTCACAGCAAAATGTCATTGGCTGAATTCATTATTTCTTTTTTGTTTCGCTGTCCAGACTCAAGAGAAAAGTGGTTGCTGACAACTTTCAGCTCTGAGGCCTCCTGCTAAAACATCCTTCCTGCAAATGTGGCCAAAGCAGTTGAAGGTGGAGCTGTTTTATAGAGGTTTCTGATAGAGTTGCAAATTGTTATGGGTCAGTTGCTGTTTCTAACATAAACCTCTGCTGCTCAGGGTAGCTGGAAGTGTCTGTGTTAATTACCATTAGACTGAGGTCTTGTCTGTAGGCACAAGTTGTATTGCTTTAACTGCTCTGGTATCATTAAAGCGGTACAAATACCCTGAAGTGAATGCAGTTACAGCAGTATAAATGAGCTTGTTTATCTCCTAATCTATGCTAGTATAAAGCACCTTTATGCCCACATAATTGCACTCACTAGGGGTTGTGCCAGTGTAAATGTTTTGGTACAAAAATCAATAACTGGCATAGCCAGTGTCAGCCGGCTGACTGGGGTCCAGCACAACAGCTTCCAGGCTGCATGTTTAGCTATTTTTGGTTTTAATCTGTCATTCTTATCTTGACCTAGAAATAAAATCAAATAGAAAGTCGAAATTTTCTCTGCAGCAGAAATAGGGGTCACGGGTGTTATCTCCCTCCCTGACCTCCGGCAGCCAGAGGATGCATGAGCAGCAAGAGCTGCAGGGTGGGAGCAGTCCTTCCTGACCCAGGCCTTGCACTCAGGAACCGAAAGGGTCCAGCAGGCAGAAGGAGGAGTGGTGGGAGGGAGAGTGATGTAGACTAAAACACAGGGATTTGATTCAGAGCTGCTTCACAGCTACTAGACAGTTTCTGGGGCTATGCTAATTTATGCCATAAATCAGGTTTGGGGCTCTGACAGCCCCGAATCTGGGATTGCAGGACAATCCCCTTCTGGTTCTCTCCTCTGCCAGCTGTTTTCTTATTTCTTGGGACACAGAGGGTAGGATTTCCCTTATCAAACTCCATAGGCATCAGAACCTGAGCCTTGTAAACTGTATAGTGACTGAGGAGATAGACACCCCTAAGCTGTATTTTATCTCCTATTAGACTGGATATCTAAAATAAACCATATAAATCATGCTCAAGTGCCCAGTTCTTCCCTTTCAGAGCACAGGGGTGTTTGTCAGCTAGGGAAGATGCAGGTGAGTGCGGTGAGTCTGCCTGTACTGCTCCTGCTCTGATCGGGGGCACCTGCACCAACCCTTGGCTTTGAGAGGGGCTTCAGTGATGTGGATGGGAAATGCTTACTGACTCTTAGAAAAGTCCATTTACTACAGAGGCATTTAATCTTTCTTCTTTGCCTTTCTTCCAGTATCTGACAAAGCAAAATTGTTTTCAGGCATAGGGTTTCTAAGTGAACTTTTAATGAACTGTTGCTCATTTCACTTTTTAATGAACAATGGTTCATTTTTAAAAAAGCATGATTCTGTTACTTTGCACTGCTGCTGTTTTGCCTGGATTTATTTCTGCCTGCTCGGACAAGCATTGCCTATGGAAGAGAAACAGCCAGGGATGGTGCATCCCTGTGTGTGCACCATCACTGCACCTTATGCAGAGTGACCAGAGTTGTCTGGGCGCTGACGCCAAATATCATGGCCCTTTGGAATGCTGATGGGATGCGTGTTTTGTTGTTCATGTGATTAGATCTGGCTCTGGTAGAGCCCTGTCCCAGCTGCCCAGAAGTCTCTACTCTCTGCTCCCAGTGCCTGCACACCTCCGTGATACCCCAGCTGAATGCAGTGCTCTGCACGAGAGTTAGATTTGGGCTTTACAGAAGCTGGCAGTCATTACCTCCATCTTAAAATGTTTTCAATACCTAATGCATTTGCGTAGTATCTCTGGGTTGAAATTCACCAAGCACATCCCAAGGACCTACAACAGATGTAATCTGATCCTTTTGGATCCTACAGGAGCAGTTTCTAGACCTAGGGCTGTGCTACCGCTGTGAAAACGATGCTGCTAGTACAATGAGTAACTTCGGTGAGTGAGAGTGCCTAATTGATTCATCAGGGGTTGTACAGCACAAACACTGGAAGCATGGTCTCACGATCCTACCGTGAAATGCCACTCAGCATCCTGCCACAGGATGGATGTTTTAAGGAGGAACTGAGTCTTAGCCGTAGAAACTCAGCATGTCACTGATGGTTTCTTCTGATCTGGAGATTTTCCATCATTTATTTATATGATTTTTACCCATACTGTCCACTTTTTATCCTGAAGAGGAGTCTCAAAATTTATCTCATTCTTAAAACACAAACCTGTGAGACTGAAGATAAGAGTTAAAAATGTGCTGCTGCTATGGTTTGCACCAGACTTCGACACATTTTTAATTTTGCAGCTAAGATTCCTTATCTGTAAAATGAAAGAAATCTTTTTAACCTGTGGAGGAGTTAACTCCCAACCTCACAGTGGCTTTTGATGCTGAATTCATTGACATTTATGAAGTACAATGTAATTTTTGTGTGATAGATATTGTTAAAGAATATGAAGCTGAGGTTCATAGACTTTCCTGGATTTTATTATTTTTGAAGTGCCCCTGAAAAACTCTCAAGTCATTGAGGAATTAGTTTTTATTTCTAATTTTACAAAACATACCAAAAACTGTGGCAAGCTTAAGTAACTTAGTGTTCTTGTGAGTCTTGTGTCTAAGGCAGTTTTGTTCCCTTTACTACTGGATAAAAAAATTTAACTGATCTGTAAATCAGCCCTTTGATGCAATACAACTGCCAGAAACGAAAACTGCTCTGGCTCAAATGATAGACATTTATTCTGGCTGGCAACTGATTCTTTTAATTGAAAGTTGCAGCTTTTGAGATGAATTGGACAGGGTGAAACCATCCCATTCTTAGATGTAGACAACGACAGAAGCTGGTAAGTTCAGTTCTCTTCACTGAGGCTTGTAACACACACAGAAAACTGCTGATCTTACTGGATTGCAATTGAGGATATTTGCCCTTCACTGAACGATGAGCTTGCAATCACATTTTGCTGGAATAGGTTCTTTGTACAAACAAAACTTAAATCAGAAGGAAGCTCAATCTCATTTCTTACTCTCTGATCAAAACCTTCATGCTTGAGTACCTTGTGGAGAGGAACATTAGGTTCACATTTCTGAAATCTTATTTATTATTCAAGATTTGCTTCTGATAGCTTAAACTACTGAAACCCCCACAACCACCTGTACAGCTTTAAAAATGGAAAAATGGTTCATTTTCACGGCTTGGCAAAGCCTTTCATTGTAAAGGGGGAGCAAAGCAAGTAGAAAAGAACTGCATGCATCCTGAGTCCCCAGATCTTTCCACTTTTTCCCAGGGCTCGGACAACAATGCCACTATGAAAATAGCTCTGAGGAGGAAGAGCATGCTGGGTAATGAGATGCAAATGAGCACCCCAAGCATCCCACTCCGCTTCAGAGCCTTTGTGTCCAGTAGTTCAATAACAACTGGCTTTTGAGTTGTGATAGGTTAGCATAGAACACATTTCATAATGTGTGTGTGTTATCCTCATGGTTCTCACCTTGTGGTCAGCAGGATAGTTAAACGTTGCATCCATTTTCTCGAGAAGCTGGTAGAAAAGTTATCTAAATTAAAGCTATCTGGAGTAAGATTGTCACAGCTAAATGTAGCAAAACTCATACCAAGACTTTCTGCAAACAGAAGAGCATTTTGTTTTATTTAACTTGCTCTATAAGTTGCTTTTACCTACTCACACTCTCAGACTCAAGCCATGTGTGTCTAATTGCTGTGGCCAAGATAAATTGTGTGCAAATCTGAAGTCCTCACAACATCTCCTAGGTACCTCTTGACCTACAATGAACTGAGTTTGGACAGGTTTTTGTTTGTTTGTTTGTTTGTTTGTTTGTTTGTTTGTTTGTTTAATACTTAGGAATGAACAGTTACCTTTGCATCAGAAGCTTACTTGCTTCCATCTCTGCAAACCACTGCCTGTTGTCTTCATCTCTCACCTTGGATATCTTTAGAACTCTCATCCATCTTTCTCTTAGGGTGATGGTATATGTGATGTCCTGTAACCTTGTGGCCCTTCAGTTATCAGACCACAGGTCTAATAAGTCAACAATGCTTGGACCTTATGATTGCTCTCTGCCCACGTGTAAATACCACATTCTCCAGTTTAGCAGTTTGCCTGCTTTCAGTTATCTCCGCGGTTTATCAATATATTTTATGTATATATATATGCTTTTAGACCTGACTGATGTTTCTTCTGCTTTCACACACATACACTTCCATTCCTACTTCACCCATATTCATCTTAATATTTCTGATAGGGATTTTTATAAGAGAGAGTTAGCTAAGAAGGAAAATTTACTCTGTTGGAAGGAAAAGAGGAGTAGCTTCACTTGCTTCTTGGGCTCAGAGTTCTGTCAGGTAGTGCTAGGAGGACCTCAGTGCCCCGTTGGTGTGGCCAGTAGAGAAGCACACATGAGGTCTGGGTCAAGTCACATGCCTCTCTCTTTCAGCTGAGTGAACATCATCGTCTGGGGCCTTTAGAGGGGGAAGACGTGGGATATGAGGACCCCTGTGCTAATCAGCAGTAGAAAGGAGAAGAGAGAAGGTGGAAAGTAGATGGAGCAATAAAAGCAGTGATAGGTGAAAACAATAGGTTTGGGCTTCAAGCAGGAGAAAATAAAAAGCAGCTGCTGGTGTTTGTCCCTACAGCTGAAGCATCTCCAGGTCCTGCATCATCTGTCCTCAAAGCAGTCCTGACAGTAGCACCACTCCATCCTTGTTCATTAGGTAATGCTTGGCCCTTGCTCCTCTGGCATTAGCCGGACCAGTTGCAAAGCCTTGCTTAGGGTATTCTGACAAGATTGATGCTCTCACATCCTTCCACTTCTGTGTATCTCCTGGCTCCTCCATCCCCTCTACGTTCTTGTTATAGTCCCCTCAGGTTCTTCTTCAGTCACTCTTTAGATTTATAAACAAATCAGTGCAATTCTAAAAAGCAGCCAGCAGGGTACGGTGCTTGAGGTGCTGATGAGACTCCACATTGAGCCACTGAGCTTGGATCTGCTGTCCGTCCTCTGCTGCATCTGCCTGTACATGTGGGAAGAGCTCAGCCTGAGGATCCCACCCAGCATTTGGTGCCTAGGTGGGAGCTGCTTGCCAACAACCAACTCTGCTGCTCTTCCTCAGCCAAAGATTTCCTGGTACTCAGGACCCACTGTACCTCTCTGCTCTGACCGCTGCTCAGCAAGGCTGCGGTACTGGCCTTGTTTTGCAGAGAGAAGCAGTTCCTGCTTGTGTTCCAGTTCTACTGTGCATTGTTGCTATTTGTTGTGTGCTGAGCCACTAAAGTGAGGGGTCAGAGCTAGTACTACCCTTTATCCATTGATGAGAATTAAAATAAATCTCTGCACAGAAGAGTGAAGAAGCAGAAGAGCATAGAAACCAAAGAGATTCATTTCATTCTTTAAAAAAAATATTTTCTTTACTTATATAACAATAAATTTTGGAAAAGTGCTTAATACTGTTATGGCTGAGCTTTATGAGACGGTTAGTTAATAATAATATCTTACTCCTACACAAGTGATTTTTTCCTTTATCGATCACAAGGCACTTTACGGAGAAGGATATCAATTATCCCAGTTTTATGGGAGGGGAAGCTGAAGCACTGAGACATCACATGTCACATGGAAGGTTACAGAACAAGGCAGAGGGTGAACTGAAAACCGAACGGAGGTGTCTCAGTGTTGTTTTCTAGGCAGGAGACCACCTTGGGAAGGGCAGCTGGGATACACGTAGGTCTGTCTGCAGGTTGTACGTCATGAAACAAGGCCATATATCTTTTCTATGAGGTTTCTTTCTGCAGCTCTGCATTCTGCATCTGGATCAGGAAGGTCACCTCACCAGTGAATCATTTTTTATTGGAGATGAAGATGAGATTTACTTGACCTGGGGAATCTGCAGTTAGCACAAGGCACTGCTTTCCCAGTGCTGGGGCTTTGCTGAGCTGGAGACAATTGCAGATAATGAGGGAGGAAAGTCTTTCTTCTGAGCACAGTTGCAAGAAAAGCAGACTTGTTTTCCTATTGTTAAGAACTGCAATCACTGAGGGTGTATGTGAAAAAATACAAAATCATTCCTCTTTCAAAGGTAACGAGGGTGTCTAGATGAGGAGGAAAATCTGACAGCTGTGCCCTGCACACCTCCACACCTCCACCTCCTCCAAAACTGAGAAAAGAAAATACCAGGACTTCATCATGCTGCAACCTATGCATGTGTTTTACAAAAATATACATTGGAGACTTTGTTATTATTATTTTTTCCCGCCTTTGTTGTTACATCAAAATATGCCAAAGAAAGAGATTGAACAAGGCTCAGCATGCAGGATGGGATGCGGGGTATTTGCATGTCCCGTTTCCACTGAAAGTGTCATCACTTACCCCCACCGCCCATGTTATATAAGTCTTCTTTTCTGCAAACACTGAAATTAATTAGCATAAATTATAACCAGAGCCGAATTAAGAGGCCTTTGTGCACAAAAAAATTAAAGAAAATAGTATAATGATTATGTGCGCCGGTTACTAAGCTAGCCACCAGTTAGATATATTTATAGCTGTTCCTGCAAGTAATAATTACATGCTAATTATAACCCAAATAGAATTCTGTAATTTCTCCCTGAATATGAAAGCGATGCAGGGATATGTTAAAATCTGTGCTGAGGCATCGTATTAGCAATTAGGTTTTTAGGCAGCACTGCATTTTGTAAGGGAGGAAAACAACAGAAGATATGAATGCTCTTTCTGTTCTTATATATTTGTTTAAGCCTAAATAAAGGATATGAACTTTAAAAACCCTTCATCCCACAAACTGTGAACTTCCATGCAAAGTGTTTTAGGAAAGCTAAGCCCCTGCGTGGCGCTCCCTCAGGGGCGTTTGCTGAGTTGTCTCACAGCATCACCTAACAGATGAGTCAAGCACAGATGACAGCACAGAGAAATTGCCATCACTACTGCAGGAGAAGCTTGGACACTTCGGGTGTTATCAGTCATCTCATTTAAAAGTTGCAGCTGTGGATCGCAGATTCTGTGTGCTTGCTGGTGGCTCCGTCACCCTGTCCTGGAGGGATCATTGTTGAGGCTTTCTGGGGTGGCAGAAGCGCTGGCTTCATCCCACCTGAGCTCAAGCACTGTGTATGGACCAAGCGACCAGGATCAAGTGCTGACTCTGGACTGTCCCTGGTGGCTTTGCAGGCTGCATTCTGCTGTCCAGAGCTGCTTAGTATTTGGCATCTGTCTGGCCAAACCCACTCACTGCCATCACTCTTTTAAGAAGTAAGAAAAACTGTGATAATCTCCACTCCAGACATGTGAAAGAACCGACACCTTAAATCAAACTCCTGTGGCCAGTAAGTTATTGAGGCGTATTATCAAATCTTGGAGTTGAACCGTAAAAGTGGGAGATAACAAATAAAATGTCCATGGTATGGAGCAGGCAGGCTGGAGGGTAGGGTGAAGAATAAACCTCATGTTTATTCTTCTTTTTGTCGACATCTGTCATCTTCAAAGCCTTTGAATGTATTTTGAACAATAGTAGAATTAAAAACATAGAAATGGATCAAAAATGGGATAAAAGTTCTCATGTGTTTACCAGAAGTAAATTGTACCAGCCTAACTAGGTGTCACTGATAAGATAAATGATGTTCTAAGAAATGCTGTATGAGTCGTCTATGTGGACTTCCGTAATGCATTTGATATGGTTGCACTGAAGAATTTATGAGGCATGAGGACATGGAGATTAATAGCAGAATTTATATGTGCATATGGGTCTGACTAAAGAAGAAATAAAAGTTATGAGTCTTGAAAGAGGAATTTGCACTCTAAAGGGTGCACTTTAGCAAATTATTTCAAGTATTGGCTAGACAGATTATCTTCTTTGGTATTCCCGTTGAGGATGCTAGCTTCAAAAGTGGGAGGTTCTGATCCAGAATTAGCAGGCGTCATACATACAGGAGCTGCTGGGGGAGGAAAAAGAAAGAAAGAATACCTGAGGCTTCAAGGAGTAGAAATGGGATGAGATTCATTAGC
Organism: Alectura lathami; assembly: GCA_013399715.1. Taxonomy (NCBI): domain Eukaryota; kingdom Metazoa; phylum Chordata; class Aves; order Galliformes; family Megapodiidae; genus Alectura; species Alectura lathami. The sequence continues at coordinate 351,212 of VXAV01004690.1, forward strand.
AGTGTAAAGGAAACAGTGTATTTGGGGCTAATAACAAGATTGCCTGTCTCTACCTGAAGTGCATGCACTGTAGGCAGTGGTTAGGTTGTTTTCTGGGACCTGTGGAGATGTTACTGGAGCACAGCATTCAGCCTCCATCCCTCAGGCTTAGGGGAGATGAGAGCATGCTGGAACTGCAGTGCGGGAAGGGGAATGGAAAATTAATTTGGTGATAGGAAGCCAGAGAAGCTTGGTGTGTTTAGTTCACCAAAAGAAAGGCTGGCAGGTCTCCGGTAAGCAACGTGGTGTTGGCTGGCTCATATCAAAAAAGCGTAAGTCAGCTCTTCTGTGTAGGAGGTTTGTCATGAAACAGCTGCTGAAAACAGTGAGGGAGAAAGTTGTGACTGATCAGGGTTTACAGCCTAGGTTTGTTCCCTGGCTCTCCCAGTGCCAGAAAGCAAAAGAAGAAATAGGTAAAAAAACTTTTCCCAAATTTGGTCTGGAGATCAGAGTACTCAACCATAGAATCATAAAATCATAGAATAGCTTGGGTTGGAAGGGACCTTAAAGCCCATCCAGATCCAACCCCATGTCCTGACCAAGGGAGGGTGATGGATGTCGTCTACCTGGACTTGTGCAAGGCCTTTGACATGGTCGCACACCGTATCCTTATCTCTGAACTGGAGAGATGTGGATTTGATGGGTGGACTGTTCGTTGGATAAAGAACTGGCTGCATAGTCGCAGCCAAAGGGTTGTAGTCAATGGCTCTACATCCAGGTGGAGGCCGGTCATGAGCGGTGTCCCCCAGGGGTCCGTCTTGGGACCGGTGCTCTTCAACATCTTTATTGATGACTTAGACTGTGGGATCGAGTGCACCCTCAGCAAGTTTGCTGATGACACCAAGCTGAGTGGTGCAGTTGATAGCCCTGAAGGAAGGGATGCCATCCAGAGGGACCTGGACGGGCTGGAAAAGTGGGCCCATGAGAACCTGATGAGGTTCAAGAAGGCCAAGTGCAAGGTGTTGCACTTGGGTCGGGGCAATCCCAGGTGTGTGTACAGACTGGGAGAAGAACTCCTTGAGAGCAGCCCTGAGGAGAAGGACTTGGGGGTTTTGGTGGACGAAAATCTGGCCATGAGCCGGCAGTGCGCTCTTGCAGCCAGGAAGGCCAATGGCATCCTGGGCTGCATCA
>VXAV01004690.1:352725-377066 GCA_013399715.1 Alectura lathami
TGTGGCTGCCCCATCCCTGGCTGTGTTCAAGGCCAGGCTGGATGGGTTCCTGGGCAGTCTGATCTAGTGAGCTAGTGGTTGGCAGCCCTGTCCACGGCAGGGGGGTTGAATCTAGATGATCTTTGAGGTCCCTTCCAACCCAAGCCATTCTATGACTCTATGATTCTATGATCCTGGGCTCCCCCTAGGATCTCTAGGATATCTCCCCCTACATCAGGCTGCCCAGGGCCCCATCCAGCCTGGGCTTGAGCACCTCCAGGGATGGGGCAGCCACAGATTCTCTGGGCAGCCTGTGGCAGTACCTCACGACCCACTGAGTAAAAAATTTCCCTCTAACATCTGACCTAAATCTCCCCTCTTTTAGTTTAAAACCATTTCCCCTTGCCCAATCAATATCAACTCCTGTAAAATGTCAGTCTCCCTCCTGTTTATAACCTCCCTGTAGGTACCAGAAGGCCACAGTGAAGTCTCCCCGGAGTCCTCTTCTCCAGCTCCCTCAGCCTTTCTGCACAGGAGAACTGTTCCAGCCCTCTGAGCATCTTCATGGCCTCCTCTGGACCCACTCCAGCAGCTCCATATCTTTCTTGTGCTGGAGGCCCCAGTACTGCAGATAGGGCTGCCCAAGGGCAGAGCAGAGGGGGACAATCCCCTCCCTCACCCTGCTGCCACCCCTCTTTTAATGCAGCCCCGGACACAGTTGGCCTTCTGGACTGCAGGCTCACACTGGCAGCTCGTGTCCTGCTTCTTGTCCACCGGAACCCCCAAGTCTTTCTCCACAGGGCTGCGCTCACAAAGTTCTTCTCCCAGTCTGTACACAACCATGTCAACAGTCATGTTCCCAGACAGCTTTCCAGGAGCAGTATGGGAATGGAGAACCTGACCTCTCCAAAAGAAGGGAAATATTTATGAGGAGGATGGGTTTGCCTGCGGGAGCTGAGGTCTGCACTTGCTGACTTCTGAACGGAAAAAGGAAAGTACCTTTGAGCCCTCTGTTCCACAAGGCTGAACAGGCTGTCACACCATATTGCCATTTTAGACATAATTTAACAACAACAACAACAAAAAGCCAAAAGCTACCTTTAAAGACATAACCCAAATTCTTCATTGGAGTAAATGTTTGCTTTGCATTTTTTGTGGATTTTGATATTTTCAGCCAACAACTAAGAAAAGTCACTTGAGAGACAGATGGGCCAACCAAAAAGGAATGAAAAAGTTTTTCTTCTGTTTCTTCTTTACTTTCTATCAGACATAACCACATATTAGAAAACATAACTGTTTTTAAAAGCAGTCACATTTTATACCTAGCTATTTTCAAAGAGGTTGCTTCGCTCATTGTCACCTCTGGAAAAACAGTAAGGCAGCAGTCATTGATAAAATTGCACAGGCTTGCCTGGTGGCTTTTTTCACTTGTTCAATGAATTATCATTCATTTAGATCAAAATGCAGTCTTCTTAAATTAGAGGTTTACATATGTAATTATATAAAATGATATGTTTGTTTACATCTCCAAGTAAAATTTACATCATTTTCTATCATTTATCTTTGAAATTCAGTTTCATTTTGTTGATCCCTAATTTATTGCAGGAGATGAATGTGCTGTTAGAGTGTTTACAACGCCTCTCACTGCTTGTGGGTAATAAAATTACCCTGGTTATTGCTATTCATTCCCACATTTCTGTGGTTAGGAATACTTGATAGTTTCACTTTCCCAAATTAGGTTGGAAATCCTGGTGCTATTTGTTCTGGCTGCCCCTTTTTTTTATCTGTCTGAAGTCCTAAATTTAGTTCCATACTACCAAAGAGCAGCAGGACAGTTGAGAACGGATGTCTGTATTTTCACACAGCTGTGTGCTTTGTTCTGTGCTCATGATATGTAGGCTGTGTTCGTACCCTTGTGTGTACTGTTATAAATGTTTGAGATTTCTAATAAACTCATCAGTAAACCCATACATTCCCACATGAATTTCTTCAAAATCAGCCTAAGGTAACAAGCAGTGTCTATAAACAGTCCCTGACTTTATGGAACATTTTCGGAAAAGCAGTTTTTTCTTCTTTGAATTCCTATGGTCTCTCTGACTTGTTAGGTTAAAAGGCCCATGTTTTCGGCAAACAATTCCAAGACATTTTCTCCTCAAGCAGAGCTTTCAAGGGTAGCTCTACAGAAAGTTTCCTTTGCTGTCTTCATGTGGTTTTCTTTCTCTATCCTAATTCCTTATGATGTTTGAGAAAGGCGATTGGGAAACGCCTATCCGCCTTGGGCTGTGGCAAGATAGTGCCCATATTTTGGGATGAGCATCTAATGGGGCACAGTACCTCTGCAGAGAAACCTCTCTAATTTTGTATTCTTGCTTCTGTTTCAAAACTGATTTCCATAAGGATGAAGATTGGTGTATTAATGAAGAGATGGTTTCCCCCAACTAGCAGGTATTAGAAGAGCTTCAAGCCGAAACCTCAGCAGGGGAGTTGGACTAGACGACCTATAAAGGTCTCTTCCAACTCAAACTATCCTATGATTCTATGAGTTGATCTTTGTATGTCTATAACTCTTTGGCTTAAAACAGAGGAATATATTGGTCTTCTTTTACTTTAGCCTGTTTATTACCTGTCAGATACTCTTTTCATATCTCATCTAAACCAAGTTTAGAAATGAGTTATTAATAAAAGAGTTATTTAAAATTTCATTTTCAAAAAATGTATGCTTTATGCCATAAAATTTGCAGTATTTCCAGAAACAGTAAAATATGCTGTTTTTCCACACCAGATTCTGTTATCTTTTAAGCAGTACTTCAGGACACAGCTCAGGTAATGTTATCCATCTACAGTCTGAATGAAAATAATTTTATTTTGTAGGAGGAAGGCTATTGAACCTTCATAGCCATATTAAGGAAATTCAATCTGTGCTAGAAAATAGCCTGTGGCAAACTGATTTTTTGTCCCAAAGTGCCATGGTACCGAAAAATATGTGAATTTCTTCTAAACCGAAGGTCAGTTTAGTTCAGGCTCACACCTGCAGCCGTGGGTTGAGCTGGACGCATAGAGAATAAGCATCAGAAGCAGCAAACACGCAGCAGCATTTCCCTGTGCACTGTTAAAGTGTTTAGAGATTTCCTCTGCCATAGGCTTTACATTTAACAAACCTTGGTGATTTTTCCTTCCATGGCTCTCTAAGTCTTTAGATTAATTTATGTCTAACACAAATTTTGGTAGTGATAGGACAAGAAAATGGTTTTAAACTAAAAGAGGGGAGATTCAGATGAGATATTAGGAGGAAATTCTTTACTCAGAAGGTGGAAAGGCACTGGCACAGGCTGCCCAGAGAAGCTGTGGGTGCCCCATCCCTGGAGGTGCTCAAGGTCAGGTCGGATGGGGCCCTGGGCAGCCTGATCCAGTGGATGGCAACCAGCCCATGGCAGGGTGTTGGAACTAGATGATCTTTAAGGTCCCTTCCAACCCAAGCCATTCGATGATTCTGTGATAGGATTTGACAAACCACGATTTTGCCTGTCTGGTTTTCTGAGGACTCACCCTGCTTGCATATTACTCCATGTTTCTTGGCAAGTTAATAATAAAAATAGCCAAAAGCATAAGTATCTATGTGAGATTTAGGCCATCATATAAAATATGTTTACATTTTCAGTACTGTACAGTTCTTCAAATTCTTTTGAGCAAATTATTAGCATAAATTTGTGGAGTTGCCTTGATTGCAGTCAAAGTGCACTAGATTGAGCCTACTACCTGTATATCATCAGAGAGCAGTGGGTATTTTGAGGTATTTCTCAGATATATTCATTTGGCATAGCCACGTGTCTAAGCATCCAAACAGAAGTACTATTAAAAAAAAAAAAAAAAAAAAGCAATATATAAGCAATATATTACAAAAGACTCAGTTTAAGACAGAACATTGTTGCAGTTCTGAATAACAAAGCACACCTTAGGTGATGTGATAGAACCAACAAGCTGCTACACTTCTGTTCCTGCTCCTGTGTCTCTGTAGCTGCACCTAAGTGTAAGGCAGCTCTGCCTTTTTGCTCACCCTGCATCTCTGGTTCCCTCTTCTAGGTTGGAAGGCATGGGGTGAAGGACAGTGGCATTTCTTCACCATCCACAGGCTTAGTTTCCTTTTTGAGGTAAATAATGCAAGGGACAATGGTGGTCCTATCCAGTGTACGGTGAGGTGCTGGAAGGATGTTCTGCAGTCAGTGTTGGCTGGGGCTTGTCCCTATGTCCTGCAGCTCAATGGGATGTACTGTGCAGTGAGCTTAGTCACCTTCCATCCTTTCCAATCTCTACAGCAAGAAGAGGAAAAGAACTATACATTTATTTAGGATGATACTCAAATATCAAAAGTAAGAGGCTTTGTAGAACATAGTTATATAAGCACATAGTTATCTCTAAGCTGAAATACTGGATCAAGCAATGTTTTGGAGTTTGACAAAATTACTCTGTTTTATGGCCTCAGGAACAGGGGTGCCAGCATGCACAGAGAGATAAGTCAAAAATTCAAGGAAAAGTAAGAAATTCAGGGAACAGAAACACAGAACCCTGCTTGTGAGATGATGACTTTATCATAAATAACTATTCTATCACTTCTAGTTTTTCTCTTCACCTTCATGGCTGTTCTTAAAGAATCATCACAGTTATAAATATCTACTGGACCTAGCAGGACCATGATGTTTCCCTGGAAATTTCAGAGAATCCATCTGAGAGGTGTGCTATGACTTTTGAAGCTTGTTAGTGTTCTTGCTATTCTGTGACAAATGCCTGCTATATTTCCCAGCTGGCTTTGGACATTTGACCAGATGGCTGTGACTAGAAGAGCTATGGCACATATTGAGGATGGGGAAAAAAGAAATGGTCATTTTTCATCATTGTCCCCCTGTGATTTTATATCAGTGCAGCCTAACATCATTTCTTTAGGCTTACATTTCTGTCAGTTATTTTCTTTAGATAATGTCCTTATAACAGAGTATGATGATTTAATACAGTTAGAAGAGAGCTACAGTTGGGATGTATTCTCTTGTACAAAACCAAGTTTCTCTCAGTTGCCCTGGATCTGTAAAAGAAAGTAAAGCATCCTGCTAAATATTACTTTTATATTCTTTTATATATTACTTTTATATACATATTTGTTCTGAATACAGGAAGGACACAGCAAGGTTCTCATTAAAACCATGAAGGAACTGGTGTAGTAAAGCTATAGGTAGACAAAACTGGAATCTTTTTCCTTTTTCACTTTCAATGATGGGTCTTAATTCTCCAAAATGAAGTTTTATGATCCGAAAGGACCAGATTCTCATCCATACCAGTACATGACCATAAATAAATAATGTTGTAGAACTCCATGTAAGTATTGCCTGACACTCCTTAAAGGCACTTGCATTTTAGTATTCCGTCTAAGGTTTTACTGGTTCTGTTTGATTGGTTACCTGCCCTTCAGGAGCAGCTGCTAAGTCTGAGTACTAAATCTGTTAAGATCTGCTAATTTTAAAATATATGCACTTTTGTTGTAGAGACTTGCCATATGTTCATACACCTCTTTTAGAACTAAATTCAGTTCTGCAGGCACTCTGACCGTTATGGCAGCCCCAAAGTCTCCACACTGAAAAAAAAAAAAAAAAAAAAAAAAAAAAAAACCAAACACTGTTTGGGGAAAAGGGATTCTCNCCAAACCTGTTGTGGGAACAGTGATTCTGTGAGACCGTTTTAGCTTTACCAGTGAAAGGCAAGTACAATAAATTCTGACAGTTAGTGCTCAGTGTCAGACGCTAGCTCTTGGTCTTCAAAACAAATGTGAAATCCTTTGCCTGAAGAAGGTAAGAGGGTAATAATAAGGTAATAAGAAATGTATGATTTTTGGTGTTGCCTGGGCATTCAGTAGTATTTGGGGTGAATTAACTGATATTTCAGCATAGTAAGTACCCTAAACATTTCTGAGAAGGAGAAGGTAGGTGTAATTCACAGTGGCTCATTAAGGAGAATGAAAGTGAAAGGTGGTATAACAGTGATCATATTCGTTACTGCGGTTAGATCTTGCTTGATAAATGTCCATAGTGACCATGCATGGGACAAACAGGGATATGTTAAATTTGATTTTTTTGTTTTATCAATTTATTGAAGCTAAGCTTCTTTCATAACTTAGAACTTCCTTGTATCTTTGCATTCTCTCTAGACACGGGGGATCTTGTGTGAATGACACCAATTTGTCATCCATGCTGTCAAGTCTGTTTAAACTCATGCAGGGAGTAGAAGTCTTCCATATGGTGTAACTGTTTTGAATACTTACAATTGCTCAGCACAGGAAATACCAGTTGTTATGCTTTTTCAGCCTTTTGCCAGCACCTGGTTGTTCTTCCACATAATAATATTATGGAGATTGCTGTAAAGATCCACCCTGGTGCCTCCAACCTCTCCTTGGGTGTCACTTCTGGAGTCTGGTAGATCTCATAATGAGTCTGAAATATTGGAGACAGACTGGACTTTCCTTTCCATTACTTCAAGTAATGTTCCCCCTTCTTTTTTCACAGTGCGTTCCCCCCTGCTTCTCACCAAAATAGATATAGTGATTCCGGTAGCAGAAGGTGATGATGTATAAGGAGCTGTGGAAACCTTCTGGGATTAGAGGCACTTTGTAGATGTAAGATGCTGTTACAACTGTTTTCTGGAGAATTCATGGTCATCATGGATTTGTGTTGTGATGATTGACTGGTCTCATTAAATAAGTAGCTCGTATGGGTACTACAGGGAGTATTTGCTTTCCTATCTTCCGTGGTAGTCTTACAGAGGAGAAGTTCTTAAGAACTACTTTGTCCACTGGCATTGTTTCCAAAAACATCTTTACCTCTAGGAAAATTTGTTCCTTTTACTATCATCCAAATCTATCATACAACAGGCACACAATGAATTTCCCTATCCAAAGAAATGTTTTTTATGAGGGTAAACTCATACACCTTTAAATTCCAAATGAGAAAAAATACCAGCTAATCTGTGTTCACAGATCAGTATGCTTCGCTTTTCTTGAGGGAACTTTGGAAGTACTTCATTTTCTTTACTTGGTATAAATCTCACAAGAGGTTAATCATTTGTGAAAGTACATTGCTTTTAAAGAAAAGATATCTTGATCATCCTCATGTAAAAGGGTACTTTATTTTAAAGACTCAATTTGAGCGTGGAACAAATTGATGAAATTGTGGTACAAAACCTTTAATGCATTAAAATGATTACATTTGGAAATCATTACGTATACAAGTAGTTGTTACAGAAATAATCTTCTTTGTCAAGTATTCTTGGAATGGAGGTAATCAGCATCCTATCCCATTAATTGTTTGAGAACTCTGAAATCTTTAATGAGGTTTTTTACAGAAGAATCTCAGTCAAATGCAAATGATTCAATGAAGCATTTAATCATAAGACAAATAGTAATTCTTTAGTAAGGTGTTTTATTCAGTGTAATAAATGCAGCATGTGAAGTGTAGATACACAGCTAACTTTTTCAGCTACTTTTCTCACTGCATTTTTCTGTAAAGATTCATTGTTAGTCAAAAAGTCATAATGGCTGTGCTGCAAAAGTAAAGGCTTGACAGATGTCAAGAAATCTGTGTCTGATATAGCTTCAAATAGATTTTTTCCCTTTGAGTGTCTGAAAAATGAATTTGTTTCTTCTGGTCGATAGAGATGTATATTTTCAATGGGTATTGACAATCAAATACCATCCTCTTTTCACAGGTCTGATTACAACAACATCAAGAAAATTGGATCGAGAACAGCAAGCAGAGCATTTTTTGGAGGTAAGATTAAGTGGAAAATATATGTTAAAAGGTTAACTGATTTTTGTAGTTGAAAATCACTTCTTCCTATGCCGAGAGAGTGGAAGTCTCCCATCTCTCGATGTATGACAGACTCACACAAAGGTGGGGATTGCCTGATTACACAGAAGGAAAAAGGCATCTTGCAATTCATGAGCACAGGAAAAAAAGGAACAAATATGCACAACATTTGTTTTCCACCTCTAAACTGCTTCAGTTAAATCTTTTATTGTAGCCCTTTTTTTGTTTGTTTATTTGTTTTTGTAACAGAAATATAGACTATTCCAGAGGAAAATGCTTTTTCTAAAAGTAATGGAATTGCCCTAAGCCTGCCAAGAAATGTATAGACAGAACTTCATACACCCTTTGTAATCCTGAAGTTGTGTACTGTAGTTAGACACGTTTAGAATTTTTATCTCAAATCTAAGATTCAGAATATTCCTTTGGCTGAAAGCAAAACTTGACCCTGCTTACTTTCACTGTATCATCAGTCAATGACTCATTTCTTAATTTTTGTTTGTTAGGACTACCAGTGTGAATTTTCAAGTAAAAAATTACCTTATAACAAGTGTGTATCAACCGTTTCCTTGATCTAATCTTAATGGAACATTTCTCTTTAATCTTAATGGAACATTTCTCTTTACAAATAGTTCATATATATATATATAGGATATGGAGTGATTTACTTTTTACTGGTTTTACCACATTTTATTTTGCATTGCTGTACACCACTGTGCTTTTTTCCTTTGCATAGAAGGTCCTTGATTGTTCTCTTGTGGATTTGTGAAATAAGGAGCTCTTCATTCATGTTGGTGCAAGAAAAATAAAATCATGCATCCAACCTAATCAATCATCCCTAATAGATATTTTAGGAAATTATCTTCAAATGCATACAAGTTAAAGAGCATCTGGACAAAATAGTTCCCAATGCAATCACTATTTGGCAAGAAGGTGCAGTAAAATGCACTTTTGTATATTCTATGGTTATTTTTGTTTGCTAGAAATCCAAAATTGTTTTTGTCTTGTGCAGAACACAGGAATGAAGGGTTAATTTACTACTGTACATGGTTTTATGCATTTTTTCTTTCTTGATAATTCGCTGTAGATTCCCACACATTCCAGGCCATAAATAAATGGAAGGGAATAAAAGGATTTTGCCCTTGTTAAGATTTATTAAATTGGAAACTGTTAAGTAATCATGTATTCAAATAACTGCAAGCTTTCCAGTTTAGACTGTCAGAGAAGGTCGTAAACGGAATGAAATTGGCATTGATTTTGAAATATATCTATTGATGAGAATCTTAGGTCTATAAGTCTCTTTTGCATTCATGTGCTTCCCTAAGAGATCTCAGCGAAACGTGCCAAAATCACACTTGCCAGAGGATTCCCATAGTGATGGAGAAGTGTTACTATTACAGCAAAAAGAACAAAGAAATTAATTGCTTATAAAAATTGCGCTTTACATATCAATACAATGCAGGTTAATATATTCCTTCCTCTGATTTTTGTCTCATTCGTAAAAATAGTGGTCTATAAGATTCTAAAGACTGGAAGCACACTTGAAGCGCCATAGGGTGCTCCCAGCTTCTGAATGGGGAGCAGCAGAATGAAACGGAGGGCAGGCTGTGGAGAAGAGAAGCACCCAAAAGAGGATGTTTGGGATGGTCTCATGGACAGGTCCATGTTATAAAACCTAACCATGGATGCTGTATGGGAAGAGAATTTGGCTTGATGGCCACAACGATCTCTTGAGCTGCTAAGGAAACGCTGACCATTGCTACCTGTTGGAAGATGAGCTCCCTGGGATAAGGGCAAACAAGCTGCTGGAGCTCCAAAGCTGGGCTGGCCAGGCCATGCGCGTTCTTGTGACACTCTCAAAAAGCATTTTATAGATGCCTGGCTCTCTGTGTGTAATGAACCTCTTGGGGAGGCCTTAATTGGCAAGACAACTGTGGTTTCCCTGTAGTGCAGTATTTCCTTTCCGGCTGCATTTCATACCCTCTCCCAGTAGTCTGTCTACTATAAAAGACAGCAAATTTTGATTCCTTTGAAAAGCTCTGACAGAGTTTGACCTGACAACCTCTAGTCCCTGAAGCTCAGTGCACGTGTGAGGCATTGACAGACCTTTCCTAGATACAACTTGTTAATTATTTTCAATAAGCTGTCTTTTTTCCCGCCTGAATTTGGTAGGGATGCTGTGACATACTGTCCAGTATTTGCTGACTGGATTCCAATAGTAGCAGTATTTCCACATGGTTGCAAAAATCGTTTGTAAAATGTGCTGAAATAATGTGGGAGATGTTAGCCCTTACGCTTCTGCATAATGCCATTTCTGTCTCCAGGTGATGGCTTAGGGTGACTCTTACGGAGTTGGCTGTCCCTGTCCATGTCAGAGGAAACATAAATTCCCAGCAAGGGCTGACTGTGTATTTAAGCCCAAATCATACATACATCTCATCTGCCTTCTTCCTCGAATTACCTGCTTTGAAAACAATGTATCTCTACTCCCAGATCTTTCATTGATTGTGGCATTGCCAAGGCTATTTTTTTTCAGCTCCCCAGTTAAGGGCTTAAGTTTTCTGACACAATTGTAATGTCTTGCGAGGCTGCAGGTTTTGGTAGCAGGGTGGTTTTGGTCAGCGCTTGGTAGCAGGGTGCATTTTTCTGCTGGAGCTGAAATTGGATGTCACTGGATTTTACACAGGATGGTCTCTTTAGTGGATTCTTACTAATGGAATGCTTCTGCCTTAAACAGGAGGAAAATGACCACTTGATTATTTCTGTCTGAAAATGACCACTTGATTATATTTCTCTCCCACCAAAAGCATTAGTTTTGTTTCACAGACTTTCTTAAGGAGTCTGTAGTTGGGATGAAGTATTTAAATATTCATCTGAAACAAGCAAGGCAATCGTTATAGTTATCTGCTCACTTTGCAAGGAAATGAAAATCATATTGTATTTCCAAGAGGGGTGCAATTGCAGTTCTCATGTCATCTGTCTTTATTGTCCTTCACTAATTCGACAGATCAGCACTATGGCTATAGGTTTCCTTCTTTACTTACTCACTTTCACTTCTTTCTTCTTTTGTGTGTATGTTGTCTACTAATAATTTTTGTTTTAACACTTAACTCTATCTTCTCCTGTATTACAACAATTTACTAAAAATAAGAACCTGAAGTGGAGAGCCTTGGTGGATAAAACAAACAAACAAACAAACAAAAGCAGAAAACAGGCTGCCAGTTTCTTCCTGCTTTTTTGTAGATGCCTCGTAGTCCTGGTCAGACAGCTTTACCTGCATTGATTTTGCAATGGGATTATATGCAAAGAGCTGCTGGAATGATGGAGGTTCAATCACAAGCATAAAAACTAAAGCATTTTGTGCAGGATTTGCAGCCTTGTATTATGTCAGCTGAGCTGGAGGTGTCCAGAATATGAATGATTCCTATGTGCTTTTCGGTGAGCATGTGCAGCTTGATAGGAGAGGATTGTTTAATCCAGGCTACAGCTCATTGACTTGCTCATTCAGCCTGGAAAGTGGATCTGAGTGCATGCTTTCTGAGTTGGAGTGGTTTCTGAAGGCATTATGGGAGATGCTGGCTTACTTGAGCCTCCAACAGGGAAATCTTTGCAACGCACACCCACTGCTGGGTAGCACAGCTTGCTGAGGACTGCTGGGGTGCAAGACCTGCAGTTAGCAAAAGAATGACCAAAAGTGTTACAGGCTTCAGCGTGCAGTTCTAGGAATAGTCTTTGAAATGCCAGAACGTTATGACTGGGGAGAGAAATTATCTTCAGTGAGGTATGACCTCTTCATCTTCTCAACAGAGTAATATAATGGATTGGTGCGTTTGAAGTGCTGAGGCTCTTTAGCCTTCCTTGCTGACTGCACAGAGTGCAGGCTTTTAAGTCCTTTAGCTGGTTTTGAAAATTGTAGCCATAGCAGATGTCTGTTATTCCAACCTGTTTTTAAATTTATCATTTCAGATTCATTCAGAAATATCTTCTAATATCTGTCATAGTGGAAAGCTTGTGTGTTTAGAGCCTCTGTGTGTAATAAAAGTAGTTGCTAATAGGCATGGTCAGGACTTTAAATCTCTACAGTGGTGACAAAGCAGCTGAAGACAATAGGTTTAAAAATACTGCTACAACACACTAAACCTTCCAAGGTCCAAGTCATGTACCATAATTAATGAGGAGGAGAAGTGAGAACAGAGCATTGGCTTAGTGCAGCTAATTTTTAGCCAACTCGGTGCGATCAGAACAGTAACATTGCCTCTCAAGTGCCTTGCTGCTGCTGCAAATCTGTGTACAGCAGCCTCATCAATCTTCCCGGTGTGATGCTTTAGCATAGCTCTGAGAAGGATGTCAGTAACAGTGCAAGGGGTTGTAATGAAGATAAATTGGTAAATCTGATGGTTTCTATTTACTGTAAGTACAGTAACAGGTTGCAATAAACTGTTACATGGCATGTATTTATGTGCAGTAATTAGAGGAAAGAGTAATAATGTGCTGTAATTGTAGCCTACTGAAAAGAATTCAAATTTTCACTCATTTATTTAATGGAAAGTTGTAATTGTGAAGGGTATTTAGATGGAGAGACTTTCATTTTTCCACTTGAAATTTGGTCTGAAGTGGCACAGGGGAAAGAGCTGCTGGAACCTTTATGGTCACGATTTCTGGGGTAAGGGTCTTAAAATGTTGAAAGGCAGCACTTCAAAATAACACAGCTTCTCAGATCTTCCTCCAGACACTGCGCTGGTGGCTCAGCATTGAAACAACGCTGCATTCTCTGTCATCTTCCACTTTTTCTCCAAGATCTCCCACACAAGAACTTAATATATTTAACCTTGATTTGCTTTAGAGTCTATTCATTTAGGCTGTAGCCTTCACTACTGGCGATGCCTGAAGTGAGTAGTCCGTCATGAAAAACTGATGTTTTCTAAGGAATATAGGCAGCAGTATGGCAATATGCTCGTATGTATTTTTCACAGCAGAAGTACAAAAGCTGAAGTTCATTGGGTTTATGTAGCTGAATAGTACTCTACAGAACACTGATTGCTTAAAGGGGTTATGAATCTGTGTAAGCATTTGTTTCATGGATCTGCAGCATTGCCCACATTTGGCAGAGAAAGCTGTATTTTTTCTTGGTGACATGCTGGTAATGGGGTAAAAATGAAGCAGTGTGTCTGACTGAACATTTTGTCTGAGGTTTTAATGGCTCCAAAGGTATATGCCTCTCCATTTTTAACACATGAAGACTATCAGATGATGTAAGAATTAAAACTATTGGTAAACAGCCTCTTATTTCCAGCTTGAGTTTAAAAATGATTACCTAAAGTTTTGCAGAATGTTTCTGCTTGGTAGAAATGAGAACTATTTTTTATTATTTCGAGAAAGTCTGAAAGAATTTGTAGTGGAACAATATCCATACAACTCTAAAAGAAAAAAAAATCTTCTTTACTGTGAGGGTATGGGAGCACTGTAACAGGCTGCCCAGAGAGGCTGTGGAGTCTCCTTCTCTGGAGGTATTCAAGACCCACCTGGACGCCTTCCTGTGCGACCTGCTGCAGGGAACCTGCTTTGGCAGCGGGGTTGGACTGGATGATCTCCTGAGCCCCCTTCCAACCCCTACAGTTCTGTGTTTCTGTGAATAAGTGTGTAGAGAAAACTTTCCAAAAAAGACAATGAAAGCTGTACCATGATGTCCACTTCGAATGATGATGCTTTGAACTTGAATGTCAACTTCTATAAAAGTTGGGAGAGAGAACTGCAGGGGGTGGGGGGAGGAGGAAAAAAGAAACAATAAGAAAAGAAGAAAGGGAATTAAGGAAACAGTTTTAAAAACAGAAAAGTAATGCTCATCTCGTACCAGAAGTTTATCAGCAGAGGATGCTGTCCTGAGGTGGAGCTGCCTGCAGGATGGGCTCTGAGTTGCTGGATCTGGCCAAGCCCTAAGTTCCTGGCATAGAAATATACAAAGTGAGTTCACTCATCCCATACAGCAGCTTCCATCCTGCACACTTCAGGAGCTGTTACCGTGCACCAGTTTTCTAGAAATGCATGGGCAGCTCTTACCCCCTTCTTCTCCCCTCCTGATTATTACTTTTTTTTTTTTTTTTTCCCATCAAGTTGCTATTTTCAGAAGGTAGCCAACAACTTTCCAAAGGCAGGAGGTGACGAGGACAGATTTGCATATGACATTGCACACTGCTTCTCATGTGTACTCAGGCGTAGAGTCTTACACAGCAAAATACAGAGAAAGTCCTGGTGTGATTCATCTGTCTGCGCTGATAAGTGGTCTCCCTGCACAGCCTATCGTCTCTAGCTAATGTGATCCAACAAAATGAAGAATCATCAAGTGCATCACTGAAAATATTACTTGTTCAGTGGCCTCTGTGCAAGAGATATGAACAGGAATTTTAAGCTACAAAATAATTAAGGCACAGCGTTTTTACACTTTCTTCTCTTTTTCTTGATTATTGCAAATTTAAATAGTTCCCAGATGTCCTTTTATTTTAGATAGTGACTTGAGAAGTAACAAAGACGACGAAGCCTAAGCATTAGGAAGACTGAGTTTAATAATGTTTTTCTTCATGCATGTGGAATTTTAATTTTGCTTTGTTATTAAATAAGAAAAAAAAACTTTCATAAAATGATTATAGGAGGGCAAAATAAATTTGAATTAAAAAAAAAAAAAAAGTTTTCTGTTTAAATCCCTGGTCTCTCATGTGAAATTCAGATTGCCAATCGGAAATGTACACACAGGTCTAATGACACAGTATATACTGAAGGGAGGGGACAGGAATGGGTCTGTATAGATCAATAGCTGTGACCCTCAGCTCATTTTAGTTATTCAGTGAAATAGCAATGGCCCTGAGAGACCAGATGCACTAAGAATGTCTGTGACATTTACGCAGAATTTATAGACTTTTAAGTCATTCCTGAAGATGCTTTGTTTGCTTTTGGCCTTGTGCTTATGGTTGATTTCAGTCTTTATTTTTTTTTTAGACATCGTTCATTTAATTCTTTTAGCTCTCTCAATATTAGATTATTTCTCTTGTAAATGTTTTATACATGCTGTCGCCAGGATGATGTAAAGGATGAACACACCACTGACAGTTCAATTGGTGATCATTTATATCCAGATATCTGATTCTGGCCTTTCTTGGAGAGTCCTTTAGCTGTCTAGCTTATCTGATGCTGCACTGAAGTTCTTACGTGGCAGGATTTCAGTCCAACATCAAAAATCTCACACTTGTTTGGTTAATCTATTCCATTGATTCAGGATAGTGAAGAAAAGCAATCTTATTTTCTGTGTTGGATGAACTTCCTAAATCAAAGGTCTTCACAACTCAATATGCAAAACTTTGGTTTTCCTTATGAATGTTTGACAGTTATAGCAACGAGTCAAGTATTTATAGAGCCCTTATAGATGTGTTATAGGCTTGTGTTAACTTATTTGGGCATTAAGATAAAGAAGCACAGCTCATTTATTATTTAGTCACTCCTTAGCTCTTGGAAGAGGCTTGGTTTTCCCAGATTGTCAATAGATTCTCCATCTGCACTGGAGCCCTGGGCACATCTTCCACAACATAACGTTCCACTGGACAGCATGTCTGCTTAGAAATGATCAGGAAACCATTAATATTACAACACAGGTTTAAAAATCTGTTAGCCATTTCGATGAAAAGTTGCAGCTTGATCCGATGTGAAGATACAGATGATTTTGCACATACTAATTCAGGTTCAAATTTTGAGGTGCATGGCAAGATCAGAGATGCCCAGGGCTTTGGTTCACAGACACTGTCCACCACAGGTGCTGTGTCTAGTCATAAAAATCCCACTTCTGGTTGCCTAGAGCTTTGCCTTAGTTAAGAATGACTTGCATATATCTGTAGTTGGCAGAGGGGAGGGAGCTTGTTTTACAGATTTCATGAATCACTGACCTGAACCATTGGGTCATGAAATGAAGAAATGAAAATCCATAAAGCATAGCGCTGTCAGCTTTTTCATGCTGGGCATCAAATGCTCCTCAGGGATTTTCCTTGTGGACCCACAGCAATCTAGCAGCAGGACTCGGCGTTAAGCACCTCATCACATGCAAGCATGGAAGCAGATACTCAGCCTGTAGGCTTCACATGCTGTCTTATCAGGCACTTCCCACCTCTTTAAACAGCATTACAGAAAAGGTGAAATTGTGCCAGAAAGCAAATCCAGCCTGCAGGCTGCCACCCTGCAAGCTCCTGAGCATCAGCGTTTTCTGAACCCTCTGGACCTAATTAAAATCCCACTAGACTTAGCATCATGCAACTGTGAAGCCAAGTAGTGTAAGAAAGTGACCTTTGGGATAACTGGTATTATGTTAAGTTATATATGATGTCAGTGCAGGGAATGGAAGAATTTATTTTCCTAGGGGCTAGTTGGGTTCTCTTGCTCATCCTAATGGAGTGCTTAGTCCGGTTTTAGAAGCACTGATTTTCTTGAAGTTAACCTTGCTAATACCCGGGATAAGACAATTGGCACCCACAGCTGCATTTCCCCAGATATGTTTGGAAATGAGTGAGTTAACAAAGGAAAGCAATTTGAGATACACCCACCACCTGTTTTTTTCTGCTCTGTTTGCAGAACTATGAGATGGCAGAGCATTAGATCAATGTAAATGGGATGGAAAAGTATTATTAGAACACCAAACAATATTGTATGGTTTGAAAATTAGGTCTGCAGCCATGTGTTAAATGCTGTTGAAACAGAGAGGGATATATTAATGATGTTCATTCTCATATTATAAATCATTCCTCATGCTAAGGTTGTGTAGGCAAATTCAGTGGTTAATCAGCACCAGGTTCTTTTCTGTCAGGGTGTAGGAGTTTGGTCTAATGTTGCTTTCCTGCTGTCGGATTAGCTCACAGAGTTGCTCAGGATTTTTCTTCATTGTATATTTCTTAAGATCTGTAGGTCTCTTTTTGTGGGATGGAGCCCACCTACCAGGCCCAAATTGGCAGGATGTGCCCTTTCAGGTTGTCTGTAGGGCCAGGCTCCATGCTTGTGAGACAAAGAGTCATTGTGAAGGGTGCGCTGCTTTGCTAAATTTCACGTTTGTGTTATGAATGTACCAATGTTTTAATCTTCTCCAGAAGCAGCAGGAACTCTTTCACATGATTTGAATCTATTTTAGATGTGCAGAGTCTCTGTGTTATCTGAAGCATGTCTGCTTTAGCGCTATATCATGCGTTCTGTAGCATTTGCAACACCCATCAGCTGCCAGACTGTTAATTTATGTCTGTAAGTGTGAGCACACACACATGCACGCACACACATTTTGTGGGGGTCTCCATTTCCTGCCTCACAGGCTAAGACAGAGCTGAGCGTTTCATTTAAAGCAGGGAAGCATCTTCTTTCCCCATCGGCAACACATTGCATCTGTACTAAAATCCTTTCTGGGCACAGAAAATCCTAGAATGGCTTTTAATTAATCCAGCATTTAGAAACGTGCCTTTACACAAGTTTTGCATCCGTTTGTCCCTTCTTTCATTATCTGTACTCAGCTGCTCAGAATTCATGCTTATTATCTCTCAAAAAAGCGAATTCACATCTTTACAATCTGTCCTGTGCTTTCAGGGACACTTCACTTGCTGCCACCATTCAATCCAAACCCAGCCACCTCCAATTCCTCTGACATGCGTGGACATTGAGGTGGTTTGGGGCGTGCTCTTTGATCCCAGTCCACCTCAGTGTCCGTGGGGTCTGACTGCAGGCAGTTCCCAAGACACCCTCAGCTTCCCCAGATCGTCTCCATTTGTGTGTCCTTTGGTTTCCTGGCAGTCCCTTGCAAGGGAAAAAAAAACTAGAATCTCTCCTTCCCTTGCAAGTTCTGTCAGATTTTAATATCTACCCTGTGACTCTATTTCCTCCATCATGGTTAAGGTCATCCTTAATCCTCACATGCTGAGGTCCACTCCCTTGAGTCATAGTACCTGTCACTCACATCATCCACATTTTGTCTGCTTCTTCCTCTGACAGTGATTTTGTCTCCACATTGTTAACACTTATTATCCAGGGTCTCCTAATTTCCGGTGTTGGTGATGCACTGGAAGGTTGGTTTTCATTCCCCAAAATTTGGCCCACCAAGCTGTGCAGGTGGTGAGAACCTCTTTCTATCACACCTTGAATACAGTGCCATTTTCTCTGAGTCTCATCACATCCCTTACAGTCTTCCCACCACAGCCCGTAATGTCCTTTGATATTTTGTTTTCCCTCTTTATCCACTCTTTTGATGTAGCAGATTACCTCCATGTCCCTCTGCCACATAATGTCGCAACATTCAGCTGGAGCAAAAAGACAAACAAAAAGGAGCAGGAAAATGTCATGTGAAAGTGTGGTAGTCTGCAAAATTTGTTTACTTTTTTCTTAATTTTAAAAATATTTTTTTTTATGGCAAAAGTGTGTCATTGTGTGATACATGATGAAGTAAGATTGGAGTATTTAGCATAATTTGTAACATGACACAAATTAATATATTTACTAGTCACCTAGAGATAAGGAAACATCTAATCAAGTTGAGAATCAGTTTAATAAGCATATTTGACACCTTCTTTCTTCCTAAATATATTACCATGGAACATAAGAATCCTAATGCTTTTCTTATCTGACTTCTGCTTGATAATAATCAGAGACCAAACAATTCTTTTACTTTTTATAAAGATATGATTTAAACAGAAAATTACAAAGGCCCTGAAGCATCAAGTGCTATGAAATGTGCCCTCAAAAGCAGTAATTTTCTTTTCCCAGCCTAACAAATTTAAGTTGTCAGGAAACAGATTAATCTCCTCATTCTGAAATGTAATATTGCTGTTTGCTAATCTCATGATACAGAGATGTTGAAAATGTTATCATAGCAGCTCTAGAGTACATTTTATGTTTTGGCAAAAAATAATGCTTTCTTTGGCAAGGAATATTCTAAATATTCAAAAGCAAGGATTAGCATGGATAATTGAGAGCAAAAATGTCAGAATCAAAATAATGACTTTTTTTTTTTTTCCTCACGTTGCCTGGGTAAGTAAATAATACAAATATTGCTAATAGTAGTCTGTCAATTTATGGCTTCAAACAGCATGTTATCTTTAATCAAGATACCAATAAAAAGCTTAACAATTTCTGTCAAAGCCTCAAATATATTTGTTTTTCCCTATATATCTTGTCTCCTTCCACTATCATTCCAGATAATGTTTAAAGCATTGTATAAATAAAAAATTGATCTTAACCTTCAAGACCAAACAAATATTTTAAAGACTTAATTGAAAAAAAAAAAAAAAAAANCTTGTCATTTTCTATTGGCACCTGTTGTTTTGTTGCTTTTTCTTAAAAAAAAAAAAAAAATCCAGAAAGCCTTCAGTTTTAGACAACCCATTTTGTCTCGGCAGAGACAATGTTTTGTTATGTGCTAGAGCAGTGTCATAGAGGCATGGCCTATGTTGATGGAATCAGAAGCAGAATGCAGCAGGATAAGTGTTGATAAGTAAAATGACTAATTACCTTAGTTTCAAAAGAAGTGTAAAGCATGTAGCTGAGGGAATAACAATATTAAGTGACACATGAGGTTCACTTGCATGTCGTCCTATTCTCCCCACCAAAAGCTTTTTGTTCAAATGGACCTGCCCAAACCCTCTCCATGTGCCGCAGCTTTGGGCATATGTTTGTGGGGTAAGATCAAACACTAAAGCCCAGCTCGTCTTTTTTTTTTGTATATGCATTTACTAAGTTTATCTACAGGTAAGGATATTTCAGTATTTTTTTTTTGCGAGCCTGACTGAAGTCTTAACTTGAGCATCTCAACCAGGGAGTGGCATTTCAAAAAGTAAAATAATATTTGCAGTAGGTGTCTTCTCTTCAGGCATTTAGTTCTAATATCCCACTCTATGTGAAAGTATCAATTCAACATTGTGGCTTTTTTAATAAGAAGGAGTCTTATGCATACAGAGAATTTTGTTTTGTTTTGTTTTTTTCTGCAACCCTCAGAACCCAACTTTCAGCAAGCTGCTGAGCTCCCCAAAAAAAATCCTCACTGCTGCAGCACGGTGCTCAGCATGAGGCTGTCATTTATCCTGCTTCTTGACAGAGCAAATTGTCTGGCTCAGAGCTGTGGGCTGTGTTTTCAATACCTCCACCAGTTCCTACAGGGCTGATTTGTGTCTCTTCCCTCCTCTCATCTCCATAGCATGGACTCAGAGCTACTTCCAAGCTCTGCAGCTTGAGACCCCCTGGCTTCTCTTGGGCGCCTGAACAGTAGCAGCTCAATCAATTATATATTCATGCTCTATTTTGTAGAGGCTCATGAACACACAGATTCACCAGACTCACACAGCAAAACAGAAATCGCATCTTAAACTTCTCTTGATTGACAAACTGCCTTTGCCCCACTGACCCTGTAAATAAGATTTAGATATTTTGTCAGATCAGTAGTCCACGGATTAGACCCTCTCTTAATCCCTCATTTCTAAAACTAGATGAAGTTATATCTGCATATTTTCTGTACAGTTTCTCAAAGGAAGCAGCAGTGGAATGGCATTGGACATGGCTCCACGTCATGAGCACGTCGTGACCCCAGCATCTCGCCACTGGGATTAGTGCCTGGGGCTGACATATCCAATCTCCCTGTGCCAAGGGATCACGCCTCCAGTGCTGAGCCTGACAGGATGCACTTGTACTGTTCAGGCACTACCATAAATCAGAAGCTTTCTCACGGCTATTTCCAGCCAAGTGCCCAGCCCATTTAACACCCCCTGAGACCATCTCAAAAGCGAAACAGCTCCTAAAACTTTTCTTTTTCAATCTCTTCTGCTACAAGCCAACAAAGCAACTCGTTAGAGGGACTCCTTCTGCTTCCCTCCTTTCTCTCCCCTCACATAGTGAGAGCTAATTGGAGACCCATAAAATGTATCAAGGAAAATTCTCGTTTTTCTCCCATATATCAGTCTTGCACTACCAAATTGAGCATATTGTCTCACACTGTGTTTTATTGTCCCTCAGATCACATTATCGGCAGGGCAATCACACAAAGGTTAATAGCATTACTGGGTTCTCTCTCCATCTGACATTCATGCTCATCACTCTAAATCCAGTCATTTTACCAGCAGCCTTGGACATCCCTACTGAAGTTAATTGGATGCTGCTTACCACTGCCTTCGGACCCACCTCTATAAATCGGAACTATTTGTAGCTGATTGTACCTGCTCCTAACTTTAATTTCATAACTGGGAAAAGGATGTGTGCATTGATATACCCAGCTTTTCAACCCCACCCGTTGACATTTGCAATCAAATTATCAGTCACCTAGGCCATTTGGTCCAGCTATCTTCCCGTTGGCATGCCATGCGTCTCCACCTACTCTGTATACAGTCTTAATGGAAAAATAAACAGTAAATTATGAGCCTTTATAAATCCATTAAAGAGTTACTGTGACTCCATAAACCATGGAAGGGAAAGTAAAGTGTTTCATGCAGTTACTGGGATCCAAAGTTGGAATTGCTGCTCTGGTTTTAGAAAGTCACCACTTACTGAAGTCAAGCAAACTATCTGTTGGGGACCTGGATGTCCACACAGCAAGAACATGAATCTTAAGGGCCGTGCATGATAACATCTTGATATTATATTCCTGATGGTTGCCATCAGTAGGAAGCAGTGAATTTATATTAATCTTTTTTGATTAAATATTTCCCTTCCCCAGATGGAAAGTACACTGCCTAGGGTCTACTTACATTTCACTGACCCTTTGCACAGCAATGAATGCCATCCTGTGGCTGCAAAAATCAAATGCATGTCGTAGATGAATGCTGCAGAAGAGTAGAAGTGCTAAGAATATTCTAAAAGTTGCCTTATTTTAAAATTCGTCCTGCATTGCAAGAGTAGAATGTCATCTTTTTATTATTCAGACACACAAAGATCCCTCTCCAGGACTCCAGGCAACTGTATAATTAATTAATTAAAACAGTATTAATTGATTAATTAATATTAATAACCTGAACATTTTTAATGGGTTCTGAGTGTTACTCAGGGAAATTCAGCTTTCTGGCCAAGATTTTTTTTTTTTTTTTACCAATGCATTTGGAATGTTAAAACTGTGGGATGGCGTTTCGTGTTGTATCATAACCCCTAAGATGACCTTGCTCCTATATGCACACCTATTTAGTTATGTCATCAGTACTGTCTCTAGGTGTTCTGAAAATACTTTGCTTTTTGCAAGATCAGTAGCTATATGTGTAAAAATTTGAACCAACAGAAAAAATCATGTTAAAGAAAAGAATGGTGTGTGATACCACTGTTTCTTAAAATAAAATGTTTGGGTGTAAAAGTATGGTTCTTCCTGGTGAGTTAACATAGAATCATAGAATCGTCTGAGTTGGAAGGGACCTTTAAAGGCCATCCAGTCCAAATCCCCTGCAGTGAACAGGGACATCTACAGCTGGATCAGGTTGCTCAGAGCCCTGTCAAGCCTGACCCTGAAGGTCTCCAGGGACAGGGCATCCACCACCTCTCTGCGCAACCTGTGCCAGTGCTTCACTACCCTTATTGTAACCTTTTTTTCCTTATATCTTATCTAAATCTCCTCTCTTTCCATTTGAAACCATTTCCCATAGTCCTCTCACAACAGGCCCCGCTAAAGAGTCTGTCCCTTTCTTTCTTGTAGCCCCCCTTTAGATATTGAAAGGCAGCTGTCAGGTCTCCCCAGAGCCTACTTTTTTCCAGACTGAATAGCTCCAGTTCTCTCAGTCTGTTCTCATAGGGGAGGTGTTCCCTCCCTTGGATCATGTTATTAGGGACCATGTCAAAGGCCTTCCTGAAGTCCAGATAGATGACATCAGTGGCTCTTCCCTTGTCCACTGATGCAGTTACACGATCGTAGAAGCCCACTAGGTTGGTCAGGCAGGACCTGCCCTTGGTGAAGCCATGCTGATTGTCTCTCATCACCTCCCTGTCTTCCATGTGCCTTAGCATAACTTCCAGGAGGATCTGTTCCATGACCTTCCCTGGCATAGAGGTGAGGCTGACAGGTCGGTAGTTCCCTGGCTCATCCTTTCTACCCTTCTTAAAATGGGTGTAACGTTACCCTTCTTCCAGTCACCAGGGACTTCACCTGACTGTCATGACTTCTCAAATATGAAATAGTGCCTTGGCAACTGCATCAGCCAATTCCTTCAGGACTCTGGGATGCATCTCATCAGGACCCATAGACTTACGGATGTTCAGGTTCCTCAAGTGGCTGCGAACCTGATCCGCGCTTACAGTGGGAGGGACATTGCTTCCCCAGTCACCACCTTTCAACCCATCCGCTCAAGGGATGCATGAAGAGCAGTTGTCATTGAAGACTGAGGCAAAAAAATTGTTGAACACCTCAGCCTTCTCCTTGTCTGTTGTTACCAGCCTGCCTGTATTGCTCACTAGGGAGGGGACACCTTCTTGAACTTTCCTTTTCTGGTTGATATACCTGTAGAAGGCTTTCTTGTTTTTCCTTTCACCCCTCGCCAAGTACAGTTCCAACTGGACCTTGGCCTTCCTGACCCCTTCTCTACACAGCCTGGCAGCATACCTATACTCCTCCCAGGATACCTATCACTGCTTTCTCTGCCTGTGCGTTTTCTTCTTGCTCTCCACTTTGACCAGCAAGTCATGGTACAGCCATGCTGTTCTCCTGCCTTCCTTTCCTGACTTCCTACAGCTGGGGATGGAGACCTCTTGAGCTCTTGGGAACTAAGGAAAGCTTCCTTAAAGATCTGCCAGCTCTACTCCACTCCTTTGTCCTTGAGGGCGGTTTCCCAGGGGGTTTTATTGACTAACTCCGTGAAGAGCTGAAAATTGGCTTTCTTAAAATTTAGGGTCCTGACTTTACTCCTTGATTGCCCCATATCCCTCAGGATTGTGAACTCCACCATGGCATGATCACTAAAGCCCAGGCAGCTTCCAATCCTGATGCCACCAAGTATTTTGCTTGCGTTGGTAAGCAACAAGTCTAGATTTGCATCCCCCCTGGTGGGGCTATCTATTGCTTGGATTAAGAAGCTGTCCTCAATGCATTCCTGAAGCCTCCTGGATTTCCTACACCTCGCCATGCTACGAGTTATGATGCATGCTGTGCTGCAGCAGAGTATGCTTCTTCTCTACCCTTCAGCGGAAGGCTTACAGCTTCCAGGTACTTATCCACTGGCTTCAAATTCCCCGTGACTTCAAGTCAGGGGATTCCACAGCTGGCCAGGTTCTCCACCAAGCAGGTATCTGTAATTCTGTGGCTGCTCTGACAACATGTGCTCAGTTCAGCAGGGAAACATGTCTTTAGGCTTTCCCTGTGTATCTCTAGCCATGCAGTGTGTGCATACCCCACCAACCCTGCTGTGATTTGGGAAGCTGAGGCTAGCCAGGCATCTGGAGATTTGTACCAATTCAACAGAGAGGAAGCTGAAAAGAGAAATGAACTGACTGTGTGAAAAAACAGTTACAGTGCACTGCTCCCTAAATGAGTACTTCTCTGTGCTAATCTTGTCTATTGGA
>VXAV01004690.1:382415-418096 GCA_013399715.1 Alectura lathami
GAGCCAGGCTACCTTCATTTTGAAGAATGATCCAACATGTAGTTCAGTAATATGATGTATTTCAGAAAACTATTTCCTTGTATGAATTTTACTGCAAACTTAGTCTGTCTCTGAAGTAGGCATAGATAGTAATTCAGTGTATTTGACTTTAAAGTTCCATTCATCCTTCAATGAGCTCTCCTTTATAATCTTTTATTTCTGGTACTTGGGCTGAATTCCAGGGGCTCTTACAATAGGTATTGCAGCTCATTTGCGCATTGGCAGAAGAAACAAACCCATTAGTCACTAACAGCGGGGGTATGCCTCAGCTCTCAGGCTTCCTTTGATCATTTTTCTGTCTGAGTAACTCAACCAGATTCTCTTTTCTAAAGTTTTTTGAAGCAAAATTGGTCTTGCTGGCTGGGGGAAGGGAGAGCTTTTTACCTGAACGCCTGGGATGAGACACAGGCATCCCCGCTCAGCCTTTTTGCATTAAGTCGTGTCACAAAAAGGAAAATAAACGAGAAATATGCCATCTCCAGCATTTTGCAATGCTAATGACAATAATGTGACAGTTCCTTTTGACTTAAAAATTGGGTAGGCTGAGCATTTCCTCCTGCCAAGGAGTGATATGGAAGAAGATTCTTGTTCATCTCGAGGCTTGATAACTTGTATTAAACATCTTCTGATTGTCTTGTTAGACTTGTTAAAGGAAGATCCCTGCTAGCTACTCTCTCCAGCTGAGTTAATAATTATCTTGGAAGTCATGAGCTTTTGTTAATGAGACTCAATGCTGTACTTTTAAGTCAGGATGGTGGTCCTCACAGTTGCATATGTATTCTGAGAAAATGTGAGGCCTAATGCCTCAGTTAAGCATGACACTCCAATTCCCAGGAGGAATGACTGTGTCAAGGTAAAGTGCTTAATGTCACCAGTGTTGAGGTCTGCTAGACCTATACTGTGTTTTAGCAAATAATTTGGCTGAATTAGACATGCCTTCTCCGTGCCTTCTCCATGCCTGCTCCATAGTCATAAATACAAGAAGTTTCCATATCTAACATCCCAGCTGCTGCGTGTTGGCACTGTTGACCTTCGTTTCCACTGTGAAGGTCCACCACTGTGGAAATTTCTTTGTAGTTATCTGTGGGCTTTAACATAAATATGAATTTCTTATAAACTTCTTTCAGGCAGTGTTAAGGTCTACATGCCAAACCTACTGCAGTGGATCCTGCAGAAGGACAGAAATTATCTTACTGGGATTTTAAAGGTTCTGTTATTATACTGAATTTGCTGTACTCTGCATGAGGAGGTACCTTGTGTGTTTTCTTCTGGTCCTGAAAACTGGAGGTACATTATTGTCACTCTGCCACCAAATTTCCATGTAACCAAAACCTGTATGTGCACTGACTGACGTAGTTCAATAAAGCTGTAAACATTAAAGCCAATGGGTGAATGCAAATGCCCAAAAAATTGTTCATTTTATGAAGAAAATTGCAGAAAAGTTGTCTAGGCTATGGGAAAACAACAGCAATGCGTAAGAGTTTACCATGGAAGTGGTAAATAAAGTTCGTATTCTTGCTGTCTGACACGGTCAGATTCCGTTAAACATGTTGTCACATCCCTTTTGAGATACTCCACCCTTGGTGAGTGGACCAGCCCTTTTTGTGGTGGGTCAGAGAGTGAAACCTCAGCTGCTTTCACAGCCATGCCCCAGCTCTGGGAGGTAGCATCTTCTTTTGGGCTGTGTTGACGTGCATTAGCAGCAGTATCTAACCAGAAGGGCAAAGGATGCAGTTGACTAACCCCCTCTCAGTTTGTACCTGGCCAAGAAGCAGCATATCTGCAGCTCAGGGTGTCTGGGTAGCAGTCAGCATGGCTGGAGGTGTTCAGCATTTAGCAAAGCACATTCTGACCAAGGAGCAGTTCCTCATCTCCTCTGGGAAAACTTTTTAATGCTAGTCCTAGCCATTTCCCCATCTTGATTAAACTGAGCTTGACCTCTTCTGGGTTTTTGATGCCCTATCTTTGTAAGCATATATTGAGACTGTCTTCTCTGTCATTCATGTGTCACCCTTCTTTTTCTCTGTTTTCTTCCCACCATGCCCTCTGCAGGTTTCTAAATGAAAGGACCTTGCTGGTCCTCAGTTACAGTCTCTCTCCTGGCGTGCGGATGCCTTGCACATCTGCCTTTCCCATTTCCAGAGATACCAGCTGTGAATTAGCTTTTACGTCTTTGTCCTACAAATGTTCCAGCATCCCCTCCCTCCCCAGTTACTTCTCACTGTGATTTCCAGATGTTTAAGGATTTTGCTGGAAACTGTGGTTGTGTATGAATCAAAATTGTGTCGGAGGGGCCCCAAAGTGCAGTGTGATGTCCTGAGGGACATGATGCTTGCACAGCAGTGTGCTAGGTACCACTCCACTCCCCCCATTCCCTTATGGTTTGGTTTTGCACTGTGCTAGGTTGCCTCAGAACAATTTAGAACACACAGAGTTTTCTTATTTTGTTTTAAAAATGTAGGGATTTTCAGTAGAGGAAGAGGAAATTTCTGCAGCTCTTTACCCTGTTTGTAGCTAGAACGTAAGAAGCCCAAGCTGGGGTTAGGCTGGTGGAGTGCAAGAGAGAGGTGCTATTCACATCATAATCACATATCTGGTGTGAGGATGGCTTAGTTAATTAACTTTCATCTCTGTAATGGGAGGGCTTTAGCTCACACTTCAGCTTCCCATGCCTGGCACTCATTGCTGCTAAAGCGGTGCTGGAGCCTGGCATTCCCAGAAGTTTTGTGTCCCGCAGAGAGAAGGACTTGGCTGGTGGGTTTTACTGGCTGGAGACATAAAGTTTAAGATAAAGCCAAAATTCAGGAGTTCTGTTTTAATTCCTGTTGATGAATTGGAATTTTGTGTTATAGCCTTTTGTATTTTCAGTTAGCTGTCAACAAATATTTTCAATGCAACTTTTCTGTTACAGAAGGGATTTCCCACAAGTTTCAGCTTGCAAGAAAAAGCAAATGCTTGCGCCTATTTGCTGCCACACCATTGTAGTCCCAGTTTCAGTAGTAACCTAACAAACCTTGAGATGGTGTGTGGGTCAGGCAGGAGGATAGTTTAGCTTCTTGAGCAGCATCTTAACTTAAGCAGGTTTTCCATCACAGTTGCTTGACAGTTTATACCGCTCTGATTTTCAGAGATTTTATTGTTGTTACTATTTGTAAACCTTTTCTCCATAATGCCTTTTTTTTTTTTTTTTTTTTGTAGGTTGTGGCTAAAAGCTTGATGGAAGTGTTTTTTTCTTAAAAAATCACTCATATTCTCTTCAGAAAACAGTTTTTTGATTCTTGATTTTATTTTTTATGCATTATAAACATTAGTCCCAGTAAAATAAAAGCAATTTTTTGGTATTTTTGTCTTACATTTAAAGAAGTGTGTCTCCTTTTGTTTCTGTGCATTGCAGCCTTCCTGTACTGCCCAGCATCATTGATTTTTTTTGTCTGTGGAGTCAGCAGAAATTCTGAATGAGGGTTTTCTTTGTTAACATGAGCTTTTGCTGAGAGCTCAGCCAATTCTGCCAGAGCAGAATAAAAACAGAGGAACAACCTCAAAAGTGGGGCAGAAGTCTGTAAAGGGAGGGGGGGGATATCAGCAGAATTGGCTTTTTCTTTGCAGAAAAAAGCTCAGAAGTTGTCCCGGAGCGGTGGAGTGCAGAGGCTGAGCTCCTGGCTCACAGGGGGAAGGCAGACCCGCAGCCATGCATGCAGCCTCACAGTGAGATAAATGCTTGAGGAGCACGGCAAGTGCGAAGGGGATGGCTGAGCACAGGCTGGGGGTGAGCTGGGGGTGCTCTCAGTGCTCCCCTGCCCATCGTAGGCAGATGTTGCGTTGGTGACACACTGCCTGGGAATGGTCCCCAGCCGCTTGCAGCAGACAGCTTTCCTGTCACCACCCCAAGGGGTGCTAATTGCCAACCCTGGTGACATCTCAGGAGAGAGAGGCTCAGGGCCATTACACAGTGCTGGGAGAACAGACTGCACTCTGCAAGCGAGTTATGGGCTGATTTGGGGATTTTATTTTGCCACTCTACATTGACATACCATTTATTTTTCTGTAAATAAGGGATTTAAGTCCCTGAGGCTGTCAATTCATCCTTTCCAATGAATCAGTTTTTGAACTTCTAGTTAAAAGCAGGAAATTGAAAAGGTCATTTGCTTTTCTCTTAGAGAATGTGTTTTTTCTGCTGATCTCAGTACTAAATCAGGGTTACTCTAAGTTTAGATTTCATGTTGCAAAGTGAGAACAGAATTCCCAGAAAGTGTTTGCTTTGCCTCAGGATTGGACATCAGGGCTGTATTACTTTAAGGGAACACAGAAGCATTTAAGGAGCAATAAAGCAGGAAACAGTTAACCAGCAAAGCAATCAATGTGCCAGGAGGGATAGGTACAAGCCAGGCAACTGTATGAGATGTCTTGGCTCGCTGTCATAAACAATTGCTACTGTGGGATTTCACCTTAGCATACGTAGCTGAAAGTGAAATCTGAACTTCTTGCATGTAAGTAGAAACAACTTTCTGCCCCATTTCTTTAGGAAATGCTGTTGAAATTTTAGGGAGAAGCCTGGAACGTATTGATTGCATTTTGAAGGCATATTATTGAAGCTCCTGAGCACTTGTTGATTTTGGATCCTTTCTTTTTCACAGTGTTTCAGGCTGAAAAATATTAGTAATTCCGTTTAAGTTGCAGCTAAATTGCTAATTAACTTTTCTCTCAAAGAATTTATTTCTTGTGTATTTGTGCCAGCACAGTGTGCTTTTTACACAATGTAGCAGAATTTTTTGTTACTGCCTGCCTCCCCGTGCCCCTTAAAGTCATATAAAGTAGTTTTAGAATTAATGATCTGACAAATTGCAGGTAGTGAAAGAAAAGAAC
Organism: Alectura lathami; assembly: GCA_013399715.1. Taxonomy (NCBI): domain Eukaryota; kingdom Metazoa; phylum Chordata; class Aves; order Galliformes; family Megapodiidae; genus Alectura; species Alectura lathami. The sequence continues at coordinate 387,318 of VXAV01004690.1, forward strand.
CAGCATAAAATCCTATCATTTTTTTAGAAATCCCAAATATTTAATGGGAAGAAGTGACAAAGGTTCTTTTAGGGTTTAAGAAGAAGTTCTTAATTGCGTGACAGAAGAAACTTTAAAATATGTCTTCAAAGAAACAGGGGTACTGCTTAATAACTTAATTCCAGCGCACTGTTCTTCTGAGGTAAACTGTTGTATAATTTGAGATAAAAGGATTTTCAGCTTTGAGGGATAGGTTCCTTGTCCACAACTTATCTGTTCTAGATTCTTCCTGAAGGGAAAAATCTTCCCAATTCCTTTATGTGCCATTGTGTGCCTATCATCCTTACAGCATATTATAGTTACAACATGCTTACAGCCAGCTTGTGTTGGATATCATGTATCACACAGGAGACCTTGTATTGTAAACCATAGGTTAGGTTTGGAGGGGGCGGGCTCTTTCCTTATGTTTTACTACACCAGTTTAATGAAGTTCTGCTTTACCTATTTAGGGTAATGCCTCTGCTGCTGTTGTTTTTCAGGTGACCGTCTCGGATGGAGGCACATCTCCCAAGCAGTCCTCGGTTTGGGTGGTGGTCCAGGTTCTGGATGAGAATGACAACAAACCCCAGTTTCCAGAGAAAGTCTATCAGATCAAGTTGCCAGAGAGGGACCGTAAGAAAAGAGGGGAGCCAATCTACAGAGCTTTTGCTTTTGACAAAGATGAAGGCCCTAATGCAGAAATCTCATACAGCATTGTGGATGGAAATGATGATGGGAAATTTTTTATTGATCCCAAAACAGGGATGGTTTCTTCCAGAAAGCAGTTCACAGCAGGGAGTTATGACATCTTAACAGTAAGTGCTCTTCCATTAACATACAAACCCATGATGTGACTAGCTCTTTTTAAAAGTGGACATCATTGTACACGGAGTGATACATGCTTGTGTTTAGTCAGTGACTTACATGTAAGATCTGAATGTATTAAAAAATCTTGTATTCACATATATCTACAGACAAAAAATTTAGTCTGAGAGTGTGCATGCTATCAAACATACTGAATTACTCTCAAATTTTTCAGAATTAGCTTGTAGATTGCTGGCATATGTCATTCCCTTGAATACACAAAACTGAAGACCAAGGACTTCTCTACTTACAAAATTATATCATGTTGAACCGGGCTGGTGCAACTACAAATGGATATTCAGCTTTTGTGGGGACCCAACTGCTTGCCCTCATGGAAAGTTCCTTATGCTGTCCACATCTGGAAGCTTCAGGGAGGAGGAACTCTGGGTACTGCATGAAATAGTGCACCGAAGTGTTTAAGTATGGCAGCAATTTCAATTAAAAGAAATCTCAGTAAAATTATTTCTCAAACCATGTAGACAAGTTCAAAGATGGAAGGATGTTGCTGCTGATGATATAAAAAAATACAGGGCTTGCATGTGTGCTCTTAATCTACAGCAATAAGCTGAGGTTGTAGTTAAGGAATTCACCAAAAATACAGGAAATAATAGAAAGCTTACAGGGATCCACAGTCAGGTCCATAGTAAAACAATGTTATTTCACAGGTCTCTATTGGGATACTTTCATAGGGCTGGAAACACTGACAGGAAAACAAAAGCGTAAATATCAAAACATTGAGGGATATTCAGATAAGCAGAGGCAAGCACCCTTCTGGTGAGTGCTTTTCACTGTGCAGAGCCAGAAGTCTGTGGTCTGACCCTTTTTGTAATGTAACAGCTGCCAGTCTTCTACCTCAAAGCTCATCTTCTTTCCCCTGAGGGCCTGCTTGAGCCGAGCAGGGTGACAGGCGGTAGCACCAAGCCCACTTAACACATTTCCGGGGAAAGAAATAGGGTATGGTATTTCAGGAAAATATTTCACATTTTTAACAGGCATAGTAACAGCATTTTTATACACCAGTGGTCCTGTATAGCCAGGAGCATTTACTTTAGTTTTAAAAGAAAAATCCTTCACCTTTAGGGCATTGATGTTATTCACTGAAGCACCCATTTGGTAACCTACATTCTCTCTTGTTTTATCCCTCATGTTTGTTACTGGTCATCTTGTCTTTTTTGTGCTAAAACCATAAAGCATGACAGACAAATACCAAGTCTATCCATCCCTCTAGCGTACATTATAATAGAAAGAATTAGAACCAAGCTGGGCAGCACTAACAAACATGACTGAGTAAAGAAAGCAAGGAAAAGAGATACAGCAAAACTGTAAATTACATTTGTTTTAGAAAATGAGAAAAAGGATCTGGAACATATTTAACTCAGTTAAAAACACTGACAGATAATATAAGGAATACAAATCTGAAGTGTAATACAGATGCCAGTTAAAACAATCAGGCATGGTTTAACTGAGTGTGTGTCATAAGTGCATGGCTTAAAACACCTTTGCTGCAAGAGGGAGCTGGCTGGAAGTTGTCGTCAGAGAGGGAAGCTGGCTCCAGAGAGCAGGATCTGCGTATGGAGCACATCTACATGAGGCCTCACATCAGCAGTTATAAGTCAAAATATTTCAAACTTTTCAATGAAGAGTCAAACTGAAATTAAAAAAAAAAAAAAAAAGGTGGAGAGCCGTGAAATAAGTGCTTATCACCCTCTTTTTTACTGGTCTTTTATATAAAGGGTTAAAAAGGCCATTTGCAAAAAGGCACCTTCTTGTGATAGCATTAGGTCTGAACTGCCAAGCTGGGGTGCTCAGTCTGAGTCCTGTTTTCTTTGCACCCACCAGATAAAAGCAGTGGACAACGGCCGGCCCCAAAAGTCTTCGACTGCACGCCTCCATATTGAGTGGATCAAAAAGCCTGCGCCCTCGCCGGTACCCCTGACTTTTGACGAACCCTTTTACAACTTCACTGTCATGGAAAGCGATAAAGTAACAGAAATCGTCGGGGTGGTCTCTGTGCAGCCATCCAACATCCCTCTCTGGTTTGACATTGTTGGTAAGTGGGGGGCCAGTGGCATAGGGAAGAAGCTTCAGGAGCAAAGCATATGAATGTGGGGTTTTGAGAGCAAGGCAACTAACTAACTGTTCCCTCCAAATTAAAACCACTTTTGTAATGCTGAAATGAAAATGCTATTTATATGTAGTGATAACAATAATAGTATTGTTCCTGCTTTTGTTATGACTCCTTAGCTAAGCTGAAAAAAACGCTGTATGGCTGAATTGTTTTTTTCATAGTATGTTATTTACTGCAATCTTAATGTTGTCTGTCATTTAAATTCTATTGTCATACTTTGCTAATCTCATTTCTAAATGTATTTATGGTACTTAGACTTGCTGTCCCTCATTTCTCTCTTTCTTCACCTTTTTTTCTGCATTCTGTTCTTTTTTTTCTGCTTCCGACTGCCCTGCTTCAAGGTGGCAAGCATGCTCGAGAGATGTTCTATATTCTACAGACAGCTTGTGGGCAGAACTGTTCAACAGAAGGTACCCTTAGTGCAAACACATTTGCTAAAATACAACTATCCAGGCTGCCTTTTATTTTTGCAAGTTCTTTGAGACAATTTATATTACATCTTTCATAAGTGCCTGTGACAGGATGCAATGCGACACATGGATGTGCTGCCTTTCTTTCTGTGACAGCTTTTACCGTATTTGTGTCCAATTATTATCATTTTATTCACGGATTTTCCACAGTTTATCACAAATAATTAATTCAAACTTCACAGTCCAGTGCCATCCATTTAACTGTGAAACAGAATGGGATGCATCAACATATGGGTTACAAACGGAGCCACCAAAAGTTTGTCTTGAATGCAAGCTGAAAAAGAGAAATGTGTTTTGATGTGAGATTTCAACCACAAAATTGCCTCACATAAAATTGCTTATAAAAATAGAGAGGGAGAAATACACTTAACAAAGAGGAGGAGAAGCCACGGAAGCAGTGTTATTAAAATCCTAGGGAAATGCAGTTAAGGATGTAGCTGCCAGAATGACAGGGAATAGAGGGTCTCACTTGGTTGCAGTGGGGAAACAGGAATCAATATTCCTAAGTATTGCTTCCCTGCTTCTACTGCCAGTTCAGTTATGTCATTTAAAATAGCTCGTTTAAGATCTCCAAATCGAGACTTTCCCCAGCAACACAACGACCCTGCAAAGTTACTGTGGTATTTAATATTTGCTGATACTTGTAGGTAATGTGTGCCTGCCTTTGGATGTCAAACACTGTGTCTGCACCAAGTGGTGTTATTTAAATGAAGGGTAATAAAGCAAATAGTGTATGAAAGATTAGAGAAACAAAAGCCTTTGCCACAGACTTAGTGGAAATGGTGCATCAGCAGTCTCTGTTTACAGGGATTGAGCCCGGCTTCCATTTCAGCACAGCTATTTGCAGATGGGTTTAGCCAACAGGAAGGGCAGGGGCCACGAGAGAAAGGCTCTGTTGGAGTCATTTTCATCCACCTTTTATTGCCAGTTTGTGCAGATGAAAGGCAGAAGCAGCTGCATTTCTTCTTTGAATTTGTAGCAAGGTGTCTGGTGCCAACCGTATTAAAATTAAACCCAAAGCTATTATCATGTTCCGGGGTTCCTGCTAGCCTCTGGGGAAGTACAGCATATGTTTCCCACTGTTTTCGACCCATTCCCTTGGCTGTTTCAGTATGCTACATGCAATTTATTAGCTAATGTTTACATTCCCTTTTTCATCCTTACTGACCCTAACTTTCCTCCCAGGAGAAATCCATCCTTATTGACATTATTGACACTTTTTTTTCCCATTTGAACCTTTTGCTGGACTCCTGTGCCCTTCACAGCCTTTTGGTCTTTTCCTCGTTAAAATGCTGCCCGTGTTAAGCACAGAGAGAAGCCCTCAGTTCTTCGGCTGCCTTCTTTTACATTGGTAGTCTCATTCACAATCTAGCAACACCTTATAATAATATTTCCCATTTGCCTCCCAAACAGAGATGATGGGGAGAACATACTGAAATTACAGCCTTTAATTTGTCTCTTAATGTGACCTTTATGGCTAAAGTAGTTCAAATGGTTTAGAAGATTTTGGCTATTGAAACAATCATAATGGTTTCCTTACAGGGTCAAGGAGACAAGAGTTCTCCTATACTTTATGAGAAATCACTGACCCTGGCCATCCGGTTCAGCACTGTTACCATATAAATGTTGTCATTAAGTATCACTGCTGTTATTACCAACTAGCAACAGCCCCCATTTCTGCAATAGCAATAGCAAGCAACCCCAGGCATGCAGGAGACTTTGTTGTTCAGGTACTCTGCATACAGGCTGTGAAGACAAAGTCCACCTTGAGAGGATTATAGACAGTGCTGCACGTGTAGATTCTCTTCGCTGCCTTTAGTTCGTGTCAGTATCAAGGACACTTTTTCTCCTGGTTCTGCAATATCAACATACAGAAAAAAGAGATGCTGATACTTTCCTTCTGGAGGAACACTGGGAATTCTTCAGGATGAGGATGGTGAGGCACTGGCACAGGCTGCCCAGAGAAGCTGTGGATGTCCCATCTCTGGAGTTACTCAAGGCCAGACTGGATGGGGCCCTGGGCAGCCTGATCCAGTGGGTGGCAACCAGCCCATGTCAAGGGCATTGGAACTGGATGGACTTTAAGGTTCCTTCCAACCCAAGGCATTCTGTGATTCTGTGATTCTAACACTGATGCTGAAAAGCCTAATAAAATACGTGGGTTGGTAGCAGAAGTTAGTTGTACTAAATAGAAAGCTGTACAGGACTGCTGATGCAAGAGAGAGTTTTTATGCTGCTGTAAAACTTAGACCTGAGCCTTCTGCATCTGGCGTTGTGATTTTGGACCTCCGTGCATAGTTCACAGTAATGTCAACAAAAGCCCTGAAGGCTTATGCAGAGGCATGGTTTAATATAGAGTTTGCAGGTTGACCTTTATTTTTATGACCTTTTCAAACTAAATGGGCATTGGAATTTCAAAGGACCTCTGCTTTAATGCATAACATACACTTTCTCTGAGCTAAAGAGGGAAGGGCGGCTGAAGATTAGGCTTTCTAGGATGCTGTCTGCCTAACTTCAGTATGTAATTTGCACCTACATTGTATGCACCTAAAGTAGCTGCTTAAGCTCTTGAGCTGATCTGAGATAGAGGAAAGTTCCTTGCAGACAAGGAGATCATCTTCCCTCCACAGAGCAGAGAGGGACAGTATGCTGGCCCGGTTGGTTATTTTGTTGTTTAATTGGGAGTGGTTGAGATGTCACAGCTGGTTTCTTTTTCCAGAATGCATTCAACACCATTCTCAGTTCGTGCAGATCCCACAATGTGAAACACATGAATGCAGGTTGTTTCAGTTAAATTTATTCAGTCATTTATAAGAAAGATAAAAGAATTATAAAAGAAGCTCCAAAAATAAGTCACAACATCTTTATTTCTCCAAGGTAAATTGAGCCCTCTGTCTTTGCTTTCCTTTGTTAGTGGTGGGAATGGTGTGATGATTACTGGAGCTAAGCTGCATGGTGCTAGTTTTTGCTTAAGTAGCATGTTGCACAACATCTCTCTGATTCTCCAAACAGGCGTCCCTTTCTTCCACCAGCCTATATTTTTATAAAACAGCCAAACTTTCAAAGTACATCCAAACTTTTTTTTTTTTTTATCGAGGGTGCTTAGGTGACAATAATTTTGAGACCTATTAATTTTAAATAATTGTCCATATAATTCACAGTTCTGCAAGTTTTCATTAATATAAAAAATATGTCCGTCCCTAGCCTCCTTTGAATTATCTTCTCTGAGAACTAGCTAAATTAGCTTCTGATTTCTTTTCTGCTTTTTTTTTGCCCGTACCTTCAGCTTCTTAGCAGCAAACCCAAAGCTTTGACTCTCCTTGCAATAGTTTTATCTTTCTGAAAATTTGCACTCTGCAATATTTTCTTCTTCTTAGTGTGATACAGTATATAAAAGAATAAATCTTTGCATGTTATGTTACTAATATGTATTATGCTGTGATTAACAAAAGTCTGTAGTTGAATGAATATTTCTTGAGGCAGCCAATAAGTTTACTTCATATCTTTAGGCAGCTAAAACAGTTGCAATTTGGCCATTGGTTCCTTTCCTGGAAATCCTAGATGCACTTCAAACTTGTTCTTGAGAGTCAGGGTAAATTTGCTTTCTGTTGTTTTCTCTGATTCTCTTCTCTGAACAACGCACAACTTGTAGCAATTGGCCCAAATTATCATCAATCTCTTCAGTGTTGTTTGTTTAATCTGGGGCAAGACAAGCAGGAATTCTTTCTGCTCTGAGACAATTTGTTCTAGAGCAATGTTCTATAAATTACGTTGTCTCCTGCATTTCTCTTCTCCTCCACTCTTCCATCATGGTAATACAAATGAGACTTGGTGAAGAGCACAATTGATCCTGACTTTTAAATGTTTGAACATGTAGCTTGTTTGTTCTCTGCTGTCTGCTAATGAAGGAAGAGTCTTGGTTTGGGAATGTCCTCGAGAATTCAGTGAGATTCATCTTGGAATCTAAGATCCAACAACTCTGAATCTTCACAGTCATCACACATTCCTCAGGTGTATATTCAATCCCACACTTCTGGATCATTCCACTGGAAAAGGGGGGAAAAGGCCCTCACATGGGCCATTTCTTTTTATAAAAGGAAAATTAATTACTCCTAGCTTTCAGGAGGTTTTTTTTTTTTTTTTTCAGAAGAAAAATACATTCATAGTGACTATGAAGCCAAGAAAAGAGCTAAGAACCAAGGTGACACTCCAGATTCAGAAAATGCGATCAGCGCTATTCTATACCAAGAGCACAACCTATAGGCTGTTGAATCGCAGGTGTCCAGGTTCAATTTCCTGAGACGACTTCTTGGCCATGCTATGGCTTCTCCCAGACTGAAGATCAGCACTGTGAAAATCCTGAAGCTGTAGCGAGAGCCAACAAATAAGGTTTTTTGTACCCAGAGCTGTTTCTGCAGTCGTAACATCTGGAATTGGCTAGAGTTATATTGGAAAAAGCGATATAAATGACGACATCCTTTCAGATAGCATAAAAATCTCCTAGTTACAGAAATTTCATGCTTCTAATGTTTATGGAAGAGCATAAAGATCAATCTGAAGAAAGTAAGGATGGAAATCATTTCATTTCACTTTAGATGTCAGAAGTGTATACATAAATATCTGCAGTAGCTGTCTTTGGGAATCTTAACAATCAATTAGAAAGACAAAACACTTTCTGGATTAATTTATATCATCCAAACACAATGCATATTCTCACTCAAAGATGACATTGGAACTAGACGTGGACTTCTCCCACCCTGAGGGTTTCAGTTTATCAGGGTATTTTAAGGGAAGTCTTTAATCTGTACTGAAGATGTATCAACATAGCATCTAAGCTGGCAATGGCTTTACAAACAAAAATTAATCCACATCTCTCTTAGATCATTCAGTGTCAAAACACTTTCTTAGGACAACCCTAAGAGCCACCTTGCCATTTCAATTAATTTGCCTTGTTTATCATTGATTTTCCCAAAGTGCCCAAGGAACTCACAGTGTTTTTGTCTTCATTTGAATTATTTCTTTCCTAATGCAATTGTGAGCACATCAGCAAAGACAGCTTCTACATCTTGTATCTGAAAGCAGCTTTTACTAGACAATAAAAAGAAAAGCACGTACCACATGCTAGAAAATGGAATAATACTTGTGAAAATTCACATCAATAAAACTGAACAGTTAAAGAAAATTTCATCATGCATAGCCCACTTTCATCCCAACATTGTGAACAAAGAAAATGTTAAATGGCTGATAGTAACACTGGTCAAATCGATCCTGCTGAACTTTGCAGCAATGCAAATAAACTTGCTTAAAAAGGATTTGGAGTCACACTGCAGAATGCTTTTGAAAACTGGCCTCAAGTACCCCAGAAATGTGTGAAGCTGCCACCTCCTTAGCTGTCACCTCCTTCAGGCTCAGCCCTCTGTCCTCCGTCTGAGCACCTTTTGGAAGGTAGTTACTTCATGTGGAGTTCCCAGAATAGTTCAACTTCATGAGTTTTCAGTAGAAAAGTCCTGTTTGTTTTCATATGACTCCTCTCTCTTTCCATACCCTGTCAGCACCCATCATTCAAAGATAAGTGTGTTGGGGGCTTCTGTAGGGCCTTCGTAACTTTACATAGACTTTCTCATCTACTAAAACTTACAGTTTAGCATTTACACCTAAATTTATACTAAAATTTTACCTAAATTTAGACTATAATTATTCTTCAGTTCCTGAGAAGCATTCATTATATGAGGCACAGTTGTGAGGGTATATGAAGGCTGAGGAGCAGTACAAAGTATTTCCAGGCTGCTTCCAGTGCTCTAGGTGAAGCACAGGATCCAGTATCCCAGGCAAGATAAGAGATTATTCCCAAAAATTCAAGCATTTGACTGATTCTTCATTGTCAAGAGCTGACCATGGCCTATTAAATTGTACCAGACTAAACGAAAAATAAATCGGGATTTCAATCCAAAAGAGATTATAGTCACAAATCTCACAGTGGGACATTCTTTGACTCATCTCTGTCTCAGTGTTTGATGCAGTTTCTGCATTGTTTAATAGAAAATGAATCAATATGAAATAAAGTGCACTGCCTGGTTAGTTACAAGTATAGGCTAGAATGAGGTGGCTGGTGACCAAGATTTATTTGCTTGTCACTAGACTAATTTGGAAGACATCTATACCATATTAAAAACTCGTATGTTGTATTCAATTCATATTTTATGGGAAGAATATACTGCATTTAGTGAAAATGTCTTAAAGAAGTTGGGTTATTTGCAACACAAATGTGTGATGCCTTGCATACTCCAACAGAGGAAGGGAATTTAAAACATTGATTATAAATCCTCCTGTTTTCTTTCTTGGAATTTTTAAAGGCAGAGTTTCTTTGGACGTGCACGGCAGTTGACAGCATGTAATTTTTGACTGCTCATTAAGATGGTTATTAAGCATCTTGAAGTACAGGCTTTCATTTTGTTTTCATGGTTATCGGTATGAAACATTCTCTTTGTAAAGAGCCTTCTGTCCCAAGGCTAGCTTCATTTCAGCAAAGATTTCCTCGCAAGAAGCTCAAATTCTCTTCTTCAAAGAAGGAAGAGTTTTTTCAGAGTTGGTTTTCATGGTAGAGTTTTTCTCAAGTAAATCAATTTAAAATTTTAGTTGGGAGATGACATCTTTTCTTACAGACTAACTTTAAAAAAAAAAAAAATACAGAAAGAAAGAGAGAAAGAAAGAAAACCTGAACATAAGATCAATGTCCAAATTCCTTGGTATTGCCGAAATGTCAAGAACAATCACATTTTCCTTCTAGTATCAAATAGTGTTATGTATATATATATATATCAGTTGAGAAAAAAAATTGCAATTTGGGCTTGCAGAAGATGGTTAGGGAATAAGTAATGTTTCTGTTCTCCATAAATCACAGCAGATCCAGTGTCAGTGTTTTCCTGGAGAACCACAACAGCATCTGTTAGGCTCAGAGCTATAAATATGTATGCACATATATTCAGCGCAGGGAAGCCTGATGTCAAGTCTGAAATGATCATGTTTGGATTTTTTTCAAAGGTTCTTTCAAAGGAAAGTTCTGCCTTTCCTTTGCATAGATCACCTGCTCTCCTGTTCCTGCTCCCCCTTTCTTCTCGCCCTCACTGAGTGGCCTCCCAGGCAGATAAGACAAAGCAGTGCTTCTTCTAGCTTACCCTTTCTTTGCAGTAACTTGTACCAGAGGGAGAGAGAAGCGAGGGTTTCTCCATGTTAAGGAATTCAGGAACTGCAATTTCATTCTGTTCACCTGCAGTGATCCCTCTAAATCCTCAACTTCTTGGAATGCCAAAGCCTTTCTCCTCTCACTAAATGCGTGATTATTGTTGAGAATAATTCTGGCTGTGGGTCAGCAAACCATGCGGATGCAGGACTTGACGGCAGAGCAAGGAAAACTCTACTTCTCTGTCCCCAGCCCTAAAACAAGAGCCATTTTGTGATAACAGAGTAACTATTAATATATACTCATATACATACACATCGCACAAGAAGTAAGTCCGTGGAATGGATGTCATTCTATCTGTGGATCTAATGCCAGGAGGTTTGAGCAGCTCTTTCACAAGTTTTATTGTCCGTGGGGTTTGAAAGCTTTTCTCCACTTTGCAGAACTGAGTTGTCGGAGTCTGTAGCTAGCAGCATTGCGTTGCTCTGTGATGAATATTCCTTAAGAGTTCGTCTGTCAGCAATGTTGTGTTCCACCTCTCCCTGTCCCCACCCTCCAAAAATTTCAGACTCAACTCATTTCCATTTTGGAGTTGAGTGAGTAAGAAGCAGCTTAGCAGCAGGGAGTGTGTTCCTTACTTCTGAACATAATGAGTGGTTCTAATTTATAAACTATAGCTGTGGCTGAGAAATCCTGTAACCCTTTAATCTCAAATAATTTATGGCTTTGTCTTACTTTTTAATAGATTTTTTTCTTTCTCCTTTTTTTTTTCTTTTTACCTGAGACTCAGGAGGGTTTTTTCACTGCTGCATCATTCAGTATGTGACAGCGTAAGGGGATATTAGTTTCAGAACAGTGCTTTGTGAGAGTTTTTTTAATGGAAAGGAATTTATGATGTGTATCCTGTCAGATCTATTTAAATAATTCCTAAAAGACTAGTAGAATGTGACCTTTGCTGCCAGTAATTCTCATTGTCCTTGAAATTAACATAACAAATCTCTATTTGCATTTTTAAAATTTATTGTAATTTTTAAAGACTCAGTTGATGGCCTTCACATCCATGAGCATCTGTGAGAATTTCCTGAAAATAAAATTTGTGGAATAAAACCCTCTTAAAATGATTTTTATACAAAAAGATTATTGTGCTTGTTCATTACCCAAACTTCAAGGGCAACCTCTTATGGGCTTGTAGCCATTGCATTCTTTTTATAGACTCAGTTATGGTTCACTTAAATATACTGCTAGATTTTTTTTTTTTCTTGCAGTGCATTTTAATGATATCTTCTTTCTAATATACAAACTGTGTTTTGAAATATAAATGAGTTGCAAACAAAGAAGTATGAGTAGATGTACTGTGTATGCTAAGGCAGGCCATTAAGATGGATGCTGGTTAAAAGATATGCCCACTTTTAGGAACATTTGTGATGGAAATTTTCCAGAGATGGCTAATTTAATTGTATTTTTGTGCAACAATTAGGAGGGAATTACGATAGTTCTTTCGACGCGGAGAAGGGAGTGGGCACTATTGTCATTGCAAAGCCCTTGGATGCAGAGCAGAGGTCAATATATAACATGACTGTGGAGGTCACCGATGGAACAAACATTGCCACGACTCAGGTAGAATATCACATTCCTTTTTTGGCAAGATTTTCATTTGTTAGTGGAATGAATATGCTATAAAAAATAATAATTTTGCTATTCAACTAAAACCTAATCCTTTGAGACCACTGTTAACTAACGGAGGAGATATTTTTCAGAGCCTTCTCATCTGGTTGTAAAGAAAGGGCTGATGAACACTTCAAAGTGGCATTTCTCCTTTTGTCCTCTTTGTGCTCACACAAAAGTAATTTGCCTTCCTCCAGCTGAGGGAGTCCCCATCACTGGCAGCACTGATAAATTTTGATGATTGTATCACCCCATAATGGTCCAAAATACAATGGTACTTCTCTGAAGTTGGGGAATATTGCAACCGATTGTATTAAATGGAGCTTATACCTCTCATCATCTCAAGACCCAAATGTGGGACACGAGATCAATTGTTCAGAGACGGAACTGTTCATAGGGGACACAAAGTGTAAAGGATCTCTCCTTTAAGTGTCACTGCCTGTGATTACATTATCTTTTCGGGGGTAGCCCCAGTCAACCCTTTAAAACCAGGCTGGCTGATCAGGGTCAGCGCCTTTCAGCCATTAAAAAGTCAGATCAGATGAGTATGAAGGGCTGGGGTACACTGGCTCTGCCATGTCCGTATTGGGGAGATCCTCATGCATGGCCTGGGTTCCTGTGTGGTGGGAACCAGACTGGAAGAGGTACTTGGCACATTTGCCCATTTTACCCCTCTCTGGAGTCGAGACATGGTAAGGATCATGGCACAGGGACAGGGACTTCACAGGCCAGGCAGTGCTCGGGGTCCCAAAGAGCAAAATCCTTCAATACGAGTTGGAGTTGTGGGGCATGGATTAGCTAGAGCCTGAAATCCTGCACCACAAGAGTTAGTGTCCAAGTGTAAAGTGTGCTATAACCAGAATATTATTTGACATAGGGAAAAATATACACTTACTAGTGCAGGACACCTGTGTGCCGCCTCAAACCCCAGATTAAATGTGGTCTGTAGAGAACGTGAAAGAACAGGCTAGTAATGTTACTTGTTTTATGATAATGCAGAAGGAAGGCCTGGCCATTTTTTGTTTATGTTGATATATACATGCACACGCAGATTCTTTTTTACCTTGCCTTTTTGCTCAAATGGTTCAGATATAAGTCTGTATTCGCTGAGTCAAAACACTGACATTCCTAAGAGAGTGTTAAATCATTGAGTGCTTTCTGAATCCAAATTCTTGTTTATAACCAATCCTAAAATCACTATCTAATTATCCCTATCCGATAACTTCTCCTGATAATCCACTCTTGATAAAAAAACATCGGTTGATAGTAAGTTAAGTGGTAGGAAATCTACTATTTTCCCAGTTAGTTTAAGTAATTAATTGACTCTTGGATGAAAACATTCCTTATTTTTTAAGTTGATTATTTCTGGCCTGTATTCCCTATTATGCCTTTCTCTACTCGATTAAAGAGCTCCTTAAAAACCAGTATTTTCTCCCCGGGAAGGCACTTACTCAGAGTATTCAATTCACTTCCCAGTCTTCTGGCAGACAGGCGGAGGAGAATGACTGACCTCCTTACATTCCCTTTCCATAAGGCATTTTCTTCAGCCCTCAAGTAATCTTTTGCTTTGCTTTGTTTTTTTCAGTTGTGGTGACATTCTCAGTCCACCTTTCAGAAGTGGGGTGTTCAGTCCCTAACATCACATTTATTTGTTACAAACATTTCAGCCAAACCAATATTAAAAACAGGAGGAATTTTGAACATGCTGGATGCAAATAATCTGTATTTTCATGGATATTATGTTACTTGTTTTCACTGCTTGTGATTTAATACAATGACCCCTGCGACAGTCCTCAAAACCTATTTTGATGAAAATGCTACATTTTTAATTAAAACATATGGTAAAAACATATTTCAGTAAAGCTGTTGGATTCTAAAAGAAGCCTAAGCATTCTTTGTAACAGTTATGTGACCTAATTAAAACATTTAAGATAATGACTTAAGATTGCAGTGCTATAGCATTTGATAATCAGTGATGGATCCAAGTCCTTCTCTCCACTTCCTTCTCTCTATGTGGATGCTGTTTGGGGATTTAATTGTGGCCTGACCAACACCTGTGTTTCTTTTGCTGTTCACAACAGAGATTTCAAAAGTGATCATTATCTCAAATCTGCCAGAATGATGGCCTGCCTAATTATCTCTCCGTGCTACAAGTTTTTCATACTGTATTTTTGACTGTACTTCAGAGCCTTTAGTGACCTTATTCCTCTTTATTTTAATTTTAGAACAGTAATAAAAAACCGATAAGTAATATATGTCATATAAAGTGTGTAAAAAGCATCTGCTCATGGCATTCAGCAGCCAAGTTCTGAGTTGCAGTAGGATGACATTGGAACTATTTTGTCTCATGTGCACAGTATCACCTGCATTTTTAACTATAGCTGCAAAAAGATAGGGTAAAGAGGGAAAGCAAATGTATAGATTCGTTCACTTACAGCAATAAAATAACACGAAGCCCCCCCAAAGTGCAGTGGTTCTTTGTGAAACAGCTGATCACCAACGTGCCAAGCGGGACAGTCTTGCTTTTTATTCCACCCCACCTGTTCCCCTTTATCTCTTTCTGGCCTTTTGTCTGGTACGCAGTTGGAGGTGGTAAAATGCAGCGTAAAAATGCCAAAGATTTTTGCTTCAGTTACATGATCCCTGGCACAGCCTCGCATAAGTTTCTCCAGCAATGCTCCTGCACACTTCGAATCCTGATAAACTGTTGGCTTCCTTCATGCCTTACTGCACACATGGTTCGCTACTCTGCCGTCAAAGGAAGGAAATCATTTTGATTTAAAAGCTACATCTGTTGTATTAACAGTTCACTGTTGTGAAAAGAGGTGAAGAGAACATAAGGAACGTTTAAAAAAAAAAATCCCAAAATTCCTTTGTAACTTAAGGTGTATTTGGTTTGGGAGCAGTTGGGATTGCAGAGCTGCAGACTGCCAGGTGAGAACCACAGCACCAGGATGTGATAAGCCATTGCCACTCACCGTGCCACCTGTGCTTCAGCCAGCAGCACAGAGGTGATGGGAAGGGACAGAGGGCCAAAAGAGGCAGAAATGTTGACTCTTTTGATTAGTACATTATTTATATATTCATGTATTCATATATGTATATGCCTATATATAAAAATATTATAAACCAAGTCAGGAATAAACCAAGGAGATATTTTGTTTTTATTCCCCTTTAGCTTAATTCATCACGGCTCAGGGCCACGTGGTAATTTATGAAGGGCTGAACATTGGCTCTAAATCCCCCGAAACATGATTCCTGCAGCTGCCAGGCGAGCTGCCTGCCTTGGGGAGGGGACGGGGCTTCTGTTCCCACATGCAGGAGGGAACGGGGACAGCATCTCATGGAGCAGCCTGCCAGAGTATTGACTGACCAAGTAGCATCAGAGATTCTCTTCATCATAACTCAGATTTATACCAAAATCTCTTTTTATTTTTGAATTGAACAGCTCAAATCCTTTATTTTCAGCACAGCACAGGAGTAGTGTTTATTTCTTTATAATAATTTTTAGCATACTGCTAAAACACCCAGAACACTGGGAAACAATCACCTAAGTGGTTATGTTTTTCACTTTAATAGAGAGTCTTGTACTAGCAGGCAATTATTTTTTAAAGAACAAACTCCTGGAGTTTCTCCTTGAGAAGACATTTCTCCTTCTTACTTATTTTCTTGCTTCCTCCTTGTTTCTCATCATCATAACCACTATAAAGATGCTTTAAAGCATGAAACTATGTAGGTCAGTACATGGTCACTTGCAGTACCTTCGACCCAAGCCAACCAGGCAGAAAGAGCAGAAGGGAGAAGTGACCGCTCATTGCCCCTCTATGCCGCTCCTTGCAGAAGGTTTCGGAATTCTATTTATTCTTCTGCTGATGCTCGACCTTTAGCTGTGAGATTCAGGATCTGAAACTTGGTCTCACTTGCCAGAGAACATTTTCTTTATAAGATTTTTTTTAACAGTGAGGAGCTGGTCAGTCACACCAAGTGAAGGTGGCTCTTTTAGCTGAACGGTGAAGCGTTCTTCTTAGAGAACCATGGCCAATGTGTAGGTAAGACATCAGAGTCCACATGTGGGTGAGGGGCACTGTAAAATTACATCTGGTTCTTTGAGGAGGGTCTGCAGCTATTAAACAAGAGCCCTCAGAAAAGTCAAAATTCAGCCTTGTTGCCTGCACCTCTCCAGCAGAGTGGGAATATGCCAAGGTGCCAGCTACTCCCAAATAAACCTCTCCTCTGAAGGCAGACACGAGGATCAGTGCAGACTGCAGATCCTTCTAGCACTGACAAGATGTGATGTTTCCATTCAGTTTTTCACTTTTGCTAAGTTGAACAGTTCCTCTAACCAGCCCAATGCTTATTTTTTTTCTGTCCCTTCCAGCCATCTCCCCACTGCCTTGCCTGTGAAACAAAGGCTTTTTCCCCTCTTTTAGCATAACACAAGGAACATGGTAAAGTATAAATAACAGGCCATTGAGGTTCACAGGGAAAGTGTTTGCATTTTTATGTTAAGGTTGGGGTTTGGAGAGAGAAAAACTTGTCAGGAAGTAGCAAATAAAGCTGTGTGGTAACACTATTGAAAGCAATATTAAATCAAAATAGGTTTTCAAAAACCCATACAAAAGCGTAACCTGAGTTTAAGCAATTCAGGCTCTTAATAGGTTGTATTACAACACTGTGCCCAGACCAAGCAATTAGCCAAGCAGATTCTTCCAGCTTCAAATGTCTATAAAGCAGATCCTGGCACGTATCCAGTCTTCTCTCAAATACGTTTGTGTCTAAACCAAAGGTATTTGTGATGGGCAACATTAAAAACAGCTTTGGAGAGACTTCCTGCATTAGGTTTTGTTCTGCCTTGATTTGATTGTATTTCTCTAGGCCTTTCACTTGCCATTTTGAATACAAAGTCTTTGCTAATGCTGTGAGTGTTACTTTGCCTAATTTGTAAGCTTGGAGGCCTGTGAGCCCATTATTGGAAACTTGCTCTAACTGTGGGAAATAGGAAGTGAGCGGGGAGACGCAAATCTTTTATAGCCCGGGGCTGGTTCGGACTGTAAATTAGGGCCCGCACAATGGGAGCAGCAATGGCAAGCCTTGCTTGCTGGAGCCCACGATGGGCTGGAAAGGATCCGAGCTTTCAAGGAGAGCTGGGCAGCGGCTGCTTTGCTGCAGCTTTGCTTTGTAAGCGTGGAAAAAAAAAAAGGACTTGCAGCTAATGTTTGTCTGCAGAAAGTGTTTTAGTGAGTAACCTTGCACGGTTCGCAGCACAGAGGAATCCCTGCTTAACAGCAAATAGTAAGCATTTCCCTTTGTCATCTTTCGGAGATGTGCTGGAAGCCTGTTATAGCCAATTTTTGACTTTACAAGGGGTATTGTCACAGCTGAACACTAAGGCACCTACAGAATAATAAATATTTGCACAACACAGCTTGTTCTTGCCATATCTTCCGTTTGGAAGTAAATCTGAAGAAAGTATGAAAGTATACATACACTGCGAGCCTTTGAATGGCTTCAGTAGGGTAACACTTGATTTTAGATGTTTTTTTAAAAAGGCATGTTCAAGGCTAGTTACAGCTTAAAGCTTCAAGGAGCAGTCATGGCCCTTGTGAAGTCAGTGGGAAGTTTGCCAGTAGTACCAAGATGTTATGCCTTAGTTTGGCAACGATTGAAAGAATCTGAGTAACTTTTCATCACAGTAACAATCTGGTGGAATTCAGCTTGCTCAGCTTCAGATATGTTTGTAGGAACAGGTTTTCTGTGAGCCTGGAGTTCATGTCATTGTAAGATTTGTCTTTTATTGAGGAAAACATTTTCCCCTCTTACTAAATAACGCCAAGTCATCCTGCTGCAGCAGGAGATCTCTGCATAGGACAGTGGGATTTAAAGATGACCTTATGAGAAGAGGGTGGCTCAAAAATTAGCCTAAAAATGCAGTCCTGAACTTCTTCTCCACCTTTACTTCTCATGTTGGTTTGGTAAATCATTTAATCTTGCTTCCAGGCAGTGTCCCATGCAAAGGATCAGTCACTTGCTCCTCCAAAATGCTATAAGGATTGAAGGACCAATATCTGCTCGAAATGGCCTTTAAGTTCCAATTTATTTTACATGACTTAGTTTCAGGCAGATCATAAAACTGTTAGTTTCATGGAACATAGAGTTACAATTTTTCATTGCTTAATGGTTTGGCAGAATACTGAATAATCAGTATTCCCCTATATAATCTGATTTCCTTCTATCACAAGGAAAATTTGCCCCTTCCCAGCCCCAGGAGAGGAGAGACTGTAAACTTAATATCACACTTGACTCTCGAGGATTTTAAGGGACAACTGACAAAAATGAGAAATACTGTAACTCTGATATAAGCAATTATGCATCAGTCATTACCTCGTTATTCATTGGCATCACTAACCCGCTGTGTTCTATCTCCAGATGGAAGTGACTGTTGAAACATAGAATATGTACTAAACAATGCATCTTAGAATGTGGATCACTTGACAAATCACTAAAATACTGTCATCTCCAGGTAGTAAAATTCCTGCCACTTAAACAGGCACTTGATCAGTTTTACAGAAGGAAGGAAGTAGAAGGAGGAAGCAGAAATTCTGTTTCTGAGACTATCAAAATAATGTTGCATCTCCCCACAAGCTTACTGATCACAATTTGATTACCTCTTTTTTTTTTTAATCTTTCCCTTTTCCATCCCTCCCACTCGCCAAGCACCATCATGATATCTGTGTCAGGGCACAGTCTTTTGCCTTTTTCAGTGGGAAGAAATATTGCTTCGTGAAGCCACACTATATTTTCCATAGCCTCGTCGCTTATGCTTGGTCTCTGATGGTGATCCCATCCCACCCAGTTCAGCTTATGCAGTCTGGTGAAGGCATAAATCATGGGGCCTTGGCTTGCACAGTCATGGTGCAAGCTTTGTGGTGGATAAAGCCTTATGTCTTCCTCTGCTTTCCCAATTTGCCAGAATGAGCCCAAAATGCACTAGATATAATGGGAAATGAACCCCATGGGGTGGCTGCACACCACTCAGTAACAGCAGAGCACGTCACTGCTCTAGCAGTACCTGTGTGACACCTTGCTATGTATCTCTGCCTTTTTGATTGTTTTTAACGGAATAGTTTGAGCTTGTACACAGCAGTGTTAAAACCAAGCCTGACCCCAGATGGCAGCTCACTTGCTCAAAGCAGAAGCACTGTAATAGCATCTGCTGAATCAAGTACTCTTGGTGTTTTCCAACAAGTCCATTTGAAAGGTTTTCCCTTCTCTGTTAGACCAGCTCAACAGATTTTTTGGGCACCAGTTAAAAGTAAAATGAAATGTTTGTTTTTTGTTGTCTCCCTTGGCAATGCAGCAGTAAAATAATCCAGCTATGTTACAATAGGACCTAGCAAGAGCTGAGGGTATCAGAATTGTTCAAGAAGATACCTTGAAATGCTAGCGCCGATGATCATATTGTCCCCATCTCAGATTGCTTCAGTGTCTCTTCTACACTAGCAAAATTTTTTCATCACTTGCTCTGTGTCCAATTAGAGTAAGGATAGAATCTTATTTTTCCCTCAGGTGTTCTCTAATATATTAAAATGAATTTCTTCATATTATTTTCAGATGTGGGAGTTTTTGATTGTTTTTTTTTTTTTTTTTCAATCAGGTCAGAAATGTGCCTTGATATATTGTATAGTGACAACAAAAATATAAAAAGTGTTGTAACTTTTCATCATTATTATAGCCCCAGCAACGTATGTTTTCACCCCAGTTTTATTGCTATCTGTCCAAGACTGAAGCATAACTTAATATAGGCTTCTCCCTGCTTCACTCTGGCGTACCATAATCTGCTGAAAATTAAATTGTATGGCATGTGCAGCTGACATCCTATGCCATTTAACTTACAGAGCATTTTATTTCAGCTGTTTTTTAAACAGTTCCCAGGCTAGTTCATTATGACTGCTGCTTACAATTGCTCATGTTCTTTCTGTTAATGTGTTCTGCAAACCCTTCCAAGATCAGGGAAATCTGAGGTTTCATTTCTCTCTGAGGCCAACATCTGTTTGTGCAATATTGTAGTAAAAGTATAACTGTATTTTTATTCTGTTAAGCATATATGGGTTTACAGGGTTTGATCAAGCAAAGTAATAAAGTATATTCTTAAGAAAGGGCCAGGTACTTTCCAGAGCAACAGAGAAAATATTATGAGATGCTTCAAGTCCTCTAGTCTTAGAGAAGAGTCCTGGGCACAGCCTTTCCCATGCAGTTCATTGGACTATTTGTCATTTCAAATTTTTTGAACAAAAAGATTGTTTCCCTTCATTCAGTGTAAAATCAGGTATGTGCTTTCATGGACATATTCTGCAAAGTATTTTTTTTGTTTGTTTTCAGTACTGAAAAAGAGGCAAATCTTTGCATGGCATCTTTCAGTTTATATGCTTTTATGAGGGCTGTCCTGCTGTGCTGCCCAAAATCTTGTGCAGTGTACAAAGTCTGAAAGGCAAATCTTCTCCAGCAAGTGACCACTCCAGGGGTGAAAAACACAAAACCTCATCAGAGCCACACGCACATGACATTGCAGATCATAGCTGTCAAAAGGCAAAGCTTGGAAACTATTGACCCTTAATAGTTACCAGGGGCAGCTTGAAATATGCGGAGATGGGTGTAACAGGCAGCACGCAGCAGCATTATTCTGGCTGCTTTCCCCTCTCCATGTTTCTTTGAGGCTTAGTACCTAAGTTTAAAGGACAGAATTGAAGCAAATGGCGTAGTGTTCATTCACATTTTTAGCAGCGGTCCTGCCATCCATAAACTTCGACATAAGAGAGGCAGGTAGGTGCTCAAGAGAAAATTGTGTTAGCTGGCAATAAAGCCAAGCATCACTGACAAAGGAAGAGCAAGGGTGAACCATACAGATAATCCGTTCTTGGCACCACTGCCTTGAGGTTGCCTGTCCTGGTCAGTGTGCACTGATCCAAGTGGGGTGGGCTAGCACTGTCATGTCAGCATGCCTCCTGCTCTGTCCTCACTGGGTGTAACCTGGCACAGCCTGAGATGTGACAGCAGCTTGAAGTTTCCAGTGCTGTCATGATTTGACATTGCTAGTACGTCCCAACACAATATATGGGGCAGAAAACAACAGGATTTATACTCTTAGGATTTATACTCCTGATCGTATAAAAGAAGGGTTTAAGTAACTTGGTAAGGATTCTTTTATAGTCCTACTAATAGCGAAGGGAAAAGGAAATCCCATAACAGCTGCAGAAGTCCCTTGTAACCGGGACAGCTATAAGAGACAACAAAACCACTACCATTTACCACTGCAGAAATATTTTCGAGAGTGTAGATACTGAAGGTCTCCTCTACAAGCTTCTTTGTTAGGCTCTGAATAGGTCTTGTAATTAGAACATTTTGCCCCCAAAGTCATGATCTGAACAGTATGTATTTAATAATCAATTATGTTTCTCAGTCCCACCATACAGCAGCATATCATCAGCCATCTAGAGTAAATTCCATTTCTTCAGATGCTTGTTCAGGAGTCGAATAGACTTCAGTAACTTCAAATGTTTTTTGTTTTATTAACTATAGGTTTTTATCAAAATTTTGGATAACAATGATAATGGCCCAGAATTCACTCACCCAAGTTATGATGTCACCATCTCAGAGGACATCCTCCCTGATACTGAAATTCTGCAAATTGAAGCTATAGACAGAGACGAAAAACATAAGCTGAGCTACACTATTCACAGCAGCATCGATGCAGTCAGCATGAGAAAATTCAGAATTGATCCCAGCACTGGGGTGCTCTATACTGCTGAGAGATTAGACCACGAAGCTCAAGATAAGCACATCCTTAATGTTATGGTAAGAATGGAATATTCACATGGCTCAGAACACAATCACTGCTGTTTGAGGTGCAAACATGCCTTGGTCTTTGCCTGAGCAAAGTACATTCAGTGCTGTAAGTAGTCATGAATTCCATATTGCCTACCCTGCTTTGTATTTATTTTACATTTTTTGTTTGGACTTTTGTGAAACTTTCCATGCATTCTTTGTATTGAATATGAAATGATTTACCATCTCAAGGGAGAGCAAGCAGGAAATTATTTGATCTCTTGGCATCTGGTCTACTCACTCAAGGTAATTTTCAGAGTTTCTTAAGTGAGGCTGAAAGTTATTTGAGAAGTTATTCACAGGGAGATAACTGCTTTTTTGCCATACAGAATGCTCCAGAGGCTGTACAAGGTACAGAATACAGAGGCTGAATACAAGCGTTATTTATAGTTTGCTTTTGTGGACTTATTTCAGTTCGTAAACTGTTGATATAAAAAACAGTTTTCAGCTACTTTTTCCAAATGTTTGGATATGCAGATAAACTACCATTTTTTGCCCACTGATTACAGTGGGTAAGATTGTCTGTAGCTCTTTGAAAGAAGGAGCAGTGCGCAGTGTATGTTTGTCTGTAAAGCAGGGAATGTCTGGCAAGAGCATGACCATATAACATGTATTACAAAAAACTGATGCATTGCAAACCTAAAACTGAATTTAAAATGTCATCTAAAAATATGTCATGATGGTTAATTACCATGTATTTTTTCACAACTGAAAAAAAAGTCTTTGAGGTCTTCCTGCTTCTTGCATTTTGCTGTGTACCATCTCTTGTGTGTATTGTGTTTTAGACTGCAGGTAACTTGGGACAAACGTATTCTTCTTTGCTTTGTATTATTAAACAGACCTGAAAGGATTACTACCACTCAGATAACTAAGATTTGTAAAGATTTGATGGATGGATACCAAGATGTGTATTATACATTTGTTCTGTAGGTCCGAGATCAAGAATTCCCTTATAGAAGAAACCTGGCCAGAGTCATCATAAACGTGGAAGACTCCAACGACCACAGTCCATACTTTACGAGCCCGCTGTACGAGGCCTCAGTGTATGAATCAGCAGCTGTTGGATCAGCGGTTTTGCAGGTCACGGCTTTAGACAAAGATAAAGGAGAAAACGCAGAACTTGTCTACACTATTGAAGCAGGTTAGGACAGAGGCTGCAAATGTGACATCAGCACAAAATCTCACTGACATTCACTCAATGGCTACTGAGCCGTTTACCTCGAAGTCATTCATTCAAAACCATCCCAGAAAATAGTTATTGAAAGCTACTGGCAGAGACTGTTTTCAGGTTGATGGCTTCAGTCTAGTCCACAGGGGATCCTCCATAAACAAGTTCCCCAACAGCAGTTACAACCTGGCATCTTTGCCAATATTTGGAAAAGCTTCTGCCAGCAAAGCTAGGGTATTTTAGTGGCACAGTGGCCCTTCAGACAACTGTATGTCATAGAAGCCTGAGTGAGGCCGCAGTGATATCAGAAGACAATTGCTTTCACTGTTAAGCTCTATATATTTATATTTACAATGTAAATTGAAACAGCAAAAGCATCTCTCTGCCATTATAACAGCAAGGCCATGGGAAATTTGCATTATCTTTGTTACTCGTGCAAGCAAATGTAACTTTCTCTGGATCATCTGGATCTGAAGTTAGGCATTATCTCTAAGTTAAACAATTAGCATATATGCAAGAGAGGTGCCTGGGGAAAAAAAAAAAAAAAAAAAAGGAGGAAATGGAAATTTGTAACCCTTGGGGTTTTTAATGTTGCATTTCCATTTTATGCTTTTTTAGCAATATGAATCTTTCCATTATTATACCAACGAAACTTGAAAGCTGAATTGCCCTGAGCAGAAGTTTCATATGCTGCAGGTTGTCCCCATTTTGATCAGATGACGTGGCTTACCCATGACTCGGCTTTGATCCTACAGAAACATTGTTTGTCCTGATATTACCAAGACTTGACTAGCTAGGATGGCTTGAGTCAATTAGCTCAAACCTTAAATTAAGCTGATATAACCTTAAACACAGAGAAGAGCCAAGGAAAATTTTTCTGTCATTACCGTGTATGCTCTGTGGAAGTAGAGTCCTGTAAGCAAATCAGGGGGAGAAGTTTTCTGACACTAAAAATGCTCAGCTTAGACCCTGGTGATCCTACAAAGACCTTAGCATTCCAAACTCAATATTTCCTGTATGCACTAAATTTGGTCTTAATAGTTATTTCTCAATATCTTCCAATGGCCTTGTGTTTAGGTCAGGGAGAATTTTACACAGGCAGGACAACACTGTGCCTTGCAGATCAAACCCTGAGCAGACCAGATCAGTTTTGGGGACAGTGTATCTCATGACAGGTTGTGAGGGTGGTGAGACGCTGGAACAGGTTTCCCAGAGAGGTTATGGATGCCCCCTCCCTGAAAGTGTTCAAGGCCAGGCTGGATGGGGCTCTGAGCAGCCTGGTCTAGTGGGAGGTGTCCCTGACCACGGCTGGGGGGTTGGAAGTAGATGATCTTTAAGGTCCCTTCCAACCCAAACCATTCTATGATTCTATGAAGGCTGTTCCCAGCTTTTTCTTGGTGCCTTATTGTGATGGGCTCCAAGCCAATCAGTTTAGATGCCACCACAATGTAAAGAGCCATCTGATGTGCTAGAACTATGGCTTTGCTATTCTGATTATAGAATACATGGTGCAGGCACAAAAAGTAAAGATTAGAATTTGGCTATTAGATGGTTCTTTCTTAGTGTGTGTGTTTCTTTCTTTTGCTCTCATCTGTTACAGCCTGTTTCTGTTTCATCATGGGCTCTCTCTGCAGTGTCAGACTTCAAACTTCATTTATTATAAGCCGTGCACTCCTGCAGATTCATTATCCACAGACGTTCAAATCCCAGATGCATCCAAACTCAGCCTTTTGCTGCTGTGTGATCCATAAAATCTATGCAGTTAAGGATACTAATTTGAACTGCAGCATTCAGATTGTATACAGCCCCTTCATTCTGGGGAATTACTTATACCACCTTACATGTGAAGGAATAAATTGATGAAGAAAGTAACTTTCGTGTAATTTCATAACAAATTCCTGAGGGAGAAGAACCTAGTCCAGCCTTACATAAGACAATCAGTGTTTACAAGTCTTTTGTGTGAGCATGCATTGACCAAATAACCACAGTGGCATTTGTAGTGTCTGCAAATGAGACAAACATTCTGATCTTTATGAGAATTTGTAGCTCTGGCAGAATCTCAGCTCCTCAGTGAATAGCACAATTTTTGTTTTATCTAGTAGAGTAAACTTTACCGATCTGAAAGGATGGATATAAATAGAAAGCTACTACCAGTATTGAACTACATGCAGTAGTATGTAGCTTAAATTAGCCTCCAAGTACCAGAATTTACAACAGATAGTGAATCACATCTTTATAATAATATACATTAACTGACTTCATTTAGCATTCAATGTATTTGGTGCTTCAACTACATTCCTCATATTTATTTCTTTGTGCACAGCACCTGTAAAAGTCACCACTGAAAAAAATCTGTATTTATCACCAGTTACCTGAGACATTTTTCTCTCCACCTCATGGATTGCAAGCAGTTCTACATTTTGGAGTATAAATTATCACAAAAGCAGAAACATGTGAAAATGATTTGAATCACTGTAACTTGGTACAGACTCAGTTTGGATTTAGAATCAAATTCAGGAGTGTCTGTGATGCTTATTCATGCCATATACATGCAGAGCATCCTATCCTTTAAGCAGGCACTCAAGGAACCAGCAAAATACTGATTGCTTGATAAAAGCAGTCTGTAATTACAGAATAGGGATACACAGCAATAGTTTTGAATCTGTCTTGCTAAAGAAGAGGTAGGCAATAGAGCTATGTAAAAAGAGAAGAAAAAGACCCTAAAGAAAGTCCTTGATCCAAACTCACTCTTTTCACATTTCTGCAGTCAGTGATATCCCTGCTTGCATGTTATAATGGACATTGCATGACATTTTCTAAGTCTCATTCATCTACATTCATCCTCCTCAGAGATCATGATACACCTTTGTGCCAAAAGATACTTTAATCTCTTTTCTATGCTATTTGTTCAGTTTTATTTTTCTAAATGCCACTTTAACCTTTTTATATTCAGTTCTTTGAGTCTTGAGCTACTGTAATCTTCTCTACAGTTGCTTAATAGCCCCTTCAATTAAGAGACTGAGTTGTTATCCATTTGTCATGTAATTGGCTTGTTAGCCTCTGATCTAGTTTCATTGCCTTAGGTGTACATGTATTTGACTAACTCCCATAATTTAGGGACGCTTTTTCCTTGTTTGGTGGGAATAATGTACATGCACCACATGCTCAAATGCTGACATTCAGAACCAAAATAATAAACACCAACACCTGAGCTTCTGAACATTTAAACACTTGTACTGTTCCTGAGATAGCCTGATTTTCAGAAAAGAAGACTGGAAGGCCCCTTCAAATTATTTTATGGTTTTTTTTTTTCAATAATTGTCCTCGACAAATTACAGCCAATTGCTCCATAATAATTATCATTTAAGTGCATTGTATTTCATTTCTTTTCATTTCTAACTTGCTTGCAATGTTTCTGTTTTAGGAAATACGGGAAACACGTTCAAGATCGAACCAGTTTTAGGAATCATTACATTACTGAAGGAGCCAGACTTAACCACAATGGGACAGTTTGTTCTGTCAGTTAAAGTGTCTGATCAAGGTTCTCCACCACTGTCTGCAACAGCAATCGTACGGATATCTGTGACAATGGCAGATAACTCCCACCCTAAATTTACTCTCAAAGAATACCAAGCTGAGGTTAATGAAAATGTGGATATTGGTACTTCTGTCATCTCTCTTTCTGCAATCAGTCAGTCCACATTAGTTTATGAGGTTAAAGATGGAAACAAGGATGGAGTCTTCACTATAAACCCGTATTCTGGAGTCATCACCACTCAAAAGGCCCTTGATTATGAACGTGCTTCCTTCTATCAGCTCATCGTACAGGCAACGAATATGGCAGGGATGGCATCAAATGCCACGGTGAACATTCAGATTGTTGATGAAAATGATAACCCACCAGTTTTTCTCTTCTCTCAGTACTCGGGCAGCATAAGCGAAGCCGCTCCCGTAAATAGCATTGTTCGGAGTGCCAATAACAGTCCCCTTGTGATACGTGCCACTGATGCTGACAGCAACCAGAATGCCTTGCTCGTCTACCAGATTGTTGAATCTACTGCAAAAAAGTATTTCACAGTAGATTCCAGCACAGGTGCAATCAGAACAATTGCAAATTTAGATCATGAAACAATAGCCCACTTCCACTTCCACGTGCATGTTAGAGACAGCGGAAATCCCCAGCTTACAGCAGAGAGCCCTGTTGAAGTTACCATTGAGGTAACTGATGTCAATGACAACCCACCAGTCTTCAGCCAAGCAGTGTTTGAGACTGTCTTGCTTCTGCCCACGTATGTTGGTGTTGAGGTTCTCAAAGTCAAGGCTACAGACCCAGATTCAGATATCCCTCCTGAACTCACATACAGTCTGATTGAAGGCCATATGGACCATTTTTCGATCGATTCAAGCACAGGGATACTCACCATTAAAAACAATAGCCTCTCCAAGGACCATTATATGCTAATAGTAAGAGTATCCGATGGGAAATTTTATAGCACTGCTATGGTGACAATAATGGTAAAAGAAGCTATGGATAGTGGGCTACATTTCACACAAAATTTTTATTCTACTTCTATCTCAGAAAACACCACCAACATCACAAAGATCGCTGTGGTGAATGCTGTTGGTAACCGTCTTAATGAGCCCTTGAAATACAGTATACTAAACCCAGGCAATAAATTTAAAATCAAATCCACCTCAGGAGTCATTCAGACAACTGGTATACCCTTTGACCGAGAGGAGCAAGAGCTATATGAGTTGGTGGTGGAAGCAAGCCGTGAACTAGATCACCTTCGTGTTGCCCGAGTGGTGGTGAGGGTTTACATTGAGGACATAAATGACAATGCGCCAGTGTTCGTAGGCCTTCCATACTATGCTGCTGTGCAAGTTGATGCTGAACCTGGTACCCTGATATACCGAGTGACAGCTATTGATAAAGATAAGGATGAAAATGGTGACGTGTCGTATCTTCTGAAAGAAGATTATGGACATTTTGAAATTGATAGGGAAACTGGTAGCGTCACTTTAAAAGAAGCTTTCAATTCTGACTTATCTAATATAGAGTATTTGGTTGTCATTCTTGCAAAAGATGGTGGCAATCCATCACTGTCTGCCTCAGTAGAACTCCCCATTACTATTGTTAACAAAGCCATGCCTGTGTTTGACAAGCCCTTCTATACAGCCTCGGTGAATGAAGATATAGAAATCCACACACCGATTTTAAGCATAAATGCAACCAGTCCAGAAGGCCAGGGAATCATTTATATCATTGTTGATGGAGATCCTTATAACCAGTTTAATATTGACTTTGATACTGGAGTTCTGAGTGTCATCAGCCCACTGGACTACGAAATAAATTCTCTTTTCAAGCTGGTGGTGCGAGCCAGTGATGCCCTCACTGGTGCTCGAGCTGAGGTCACTGTGGACTTGATCGTTAATGATGTGAATGATAATCCTCCAGTTTTTGACCAGTCATCTTACAATGCTACTCTGTCTGAAGCATCTTTGATCGGGACTCCTGTGTTGCAGGTTGTCGCTACTGATGCTGACTCTGACAATAATAAAATTGTGCAGTATCAGATAGTCCAGGACACCTTTAACAGCACAGATTATTTCCATATAGACAGCACGAGTGGCCTAATTCTGACAGCACGTATGTTGGATCATGAACTCATACAGCAGTGCAGCTTGAAAGTCAGGGCAACCGACAATGGGTTCCCACCACTCAGCAGTGAGGTTCTTGTTAGTATCTCAATAACAGATATGAATGACAACCCTCCAGTTTTCAACCAGCTAATATACGAATCGTATGTGAGCGAGCTGGCACCTCGGGGTCATTTTGTGACTTGTGTCCAAGCCTCTGATGCTGACAGCTCTGATTTTGACAGACTGGAGTACAGCATTCTGTCAGGAAACGATCGGACCAGTTTCGTTATGGATAGCAAGAGTGGTGTAATCACCCTTTCCAACCATCGAAAGCAGAGGATGGAGCCCATGTACAGCCTAAATGTCTCTGTCTCAGACGGGTTGTTCACCAGCACAGCCCAGGTGCACATACAGATCCTTGGAGCCAACCTCTACAGCCCTGTGTTTTCACAGAGTGTTTATGTTGCAGAGGTCAGAGAAAATGCAGCTCCTGGAACTAAGGTGCTCCATGTGAAGGCCACAGATGGGGATTCAGGTGTATATGGCCAGATAAGCTACTCCATAATAAATGACTTCGCCAAGGACCGATTTTTGATTGATAGCAATGGGCAGATCCTGACAACTGAGCGCTTAGACCGGGAAAACCTACTGGAAAGTGATATTGGGATATTTTTGCGAGCACTTGATGGAGGTGGCAGAACAACGTTTTGCACTGTGAGAGTGATAGTAGTGGATGAGAATGACAATGCTCCCCAATTTATGACAGTTGAATACAGAGCAAGTGTCAAAGCAGATGTTGGGAAGGGTTATTTGGTGACTCAGGTGCAAGCAGTTGATCCAGATGATGGAGCCAATTCCAGAATTACCTATTCTCTGTATAGTGAGGCCTCAGTTTCGGTTGCTGATCTGCTTGAAATAGATCCAGACAATGGATGGATGGTCACCAAGGGTAGCTTTAACCAACTGAAAAACACAGTTCTGTCATTCTTTGTCAAAGCAGTTGATGGTGGCATTCCTGTAAAGCATTCTCTCATCCCTGTCTACATCCACGTTTTACCTCCAGAAACTATTTTGCCTTCCTTTTCTCAACCCCAGTATTCTTTTACCATAGCAGAAGACACCCTCATAGGCAGTACCATTGACATTGTGCATGTTGTGCCTAGCCAGGGGGCTTTGTATAGCACAGTTAATGGGGAGCTGGCAGAAAACAACAAAGATGGCATATTCATCGTTGAACAGGACACAGGGCTCATAAAACTGGATAAGAGACTTGACCATGAGACAAACTCTGCTTTTCACTTCAAAATTGCAGCTACCATTCAGTTAGACAAAGTAGACATTGTGTTGACTGTGGATGTGGAGGTTAAGGTGTTGGATGTAAACGACAACAAGCCCATGTTTGAAACCGCTAGCTATGATGCTATAATAATGGAAGGGATGCCAATAGGAACGAAACTTATGCAAGTTAAAGCAGTTGATGCAGACTCAAGTGCAAATGGGCAGGTCACCTATACACTTGCAATGGAATCAGAGCTGGAGAAGATCACAGAAGCTTTCACCATCGATAGCAACAGTGGATGGATCAGCACACTGAAGGATCTGGACCATGAAAAGGATCCTGCTTTCACTTTTGCAGTGGTGGCCTCAGACCTGGGGGAAACCTTATCCTTGTCATCAACCACCTTGGTCTCAGTCACTGTGACGGACATAAATGACAACGCACCTGTCTTTGAGCATGAGGTGTACAGAGGGTCCGTGAAG
>VXAV01004690.1:419978-437049 GCA_013399715.1 Alectura lathami
TTTGGGAGATGCACATAGAGCAATTAGGGTCTTTTGATTAAAATATTAAAGCATATTAAAGTATGGTTTAATGAATGAAATAGTCACCATTTTCAAACCTAGTTTCATCTGCATTTGATGGTGGAAAAAAATTATACACGTGCCATTTGTTATTTGGAATTTGATAGCAAGTAAAGATGTTCGCAAAGGAAAAGCATGATATAAAAATCTTACTAGAAAATCAACAGAAAGTTTAGGTGATGCAAGTGCACTTAGGGAGTACAGTAGCTTTCTTTTGAAGGCTTGTTTAAGCTCACTGCCCGTATAACTCGAGGCAGTATGGCAAACACTGGGGCTGTGCCAATGTTTAGGTAGAACATTTAACCACCCTAAAGCCAGCCTGATATAACTGAGACTTAACTGTGGCAAACTAGGAAAAACCACCAAAAAAAAACGTCAGTTGCTAGACTTTGGTACTATAAAGTGTTTTGAGTTCCCCAGTGATGTTAATTAGGCTCCATCAGACATGTAAGAACAGATAGTAGTGTTTGAACTTGGTACAATTAAATACAAGGATTTAGTGTATTTGTTTCTTTTTTGGGAGAAAAATCTGATATTACAAGCTGTATTTTTTTTTTCTGCTGGATCAGTTGCCTAATGTGAGCAAAGTGACCTTTGTTTGATTGGTTTTGATTGTCTTTTATATTTGGAATCCTGGAGTTCTGGAGAAATGTATGCTTAAATGTTTGGGGAGGACTTGTACTGCAGGCTGAAGAACAGTTTGCGATTTTATTATAGCAAAGCTAAGAGGATTGAGTTTATCATTTTGGCAGCTCAGGAAACATGCAACATCTTAAAGTAGGGATGTGGGATAAACCTATTGATTTTATGTTACACAAATGCCTGGAGTTCTAATTAGGATTTGAAAGTATCTAAATAGATGCATAAATATAAGAGAGAATCTAAATAAATAAGTTAATAAATATTCAGTTCCCAGATCAGGATATTGCAGTGAAAAATGATACTGTTGGCTTCTAGCTTTCAATTCCCTTTTAGCTGTTATAATTCCCTCTGTGTGTGCTTTAGTAATGATGTGTGTCAGGATTTGTTTATTTTGGATCACTGTGTCTCTGCATTTCATTTGTATCTAGCTGTTTTCTTTCTTTTCTTAAACTTGAGCTTGATTTGGCTTTGTACTATGTGCTGACTAGGGAGGGAGAGCATTATTTAAACTTCAAGTAACAAAAGATAAAAGATAATGCTGATTCTTTTAGCCTCAAAGCCATTCTGAAAAGTTACTGGAGTGTTTTTTGTAGCCAGCACTTCAGTGTTGTGACATTCAAAGTAAAACATAAGAAAACTGCCAACAGATTTTAAAGAATCCATTAATACATGCAGTCAGGAGACTTCCGTTTAGAAAAGCTACATTATTCAGAGCGAAAAACTAATTAATTAGAACACCCCTAGGATACTGAATCTGCTTACATATATTAGTGAAAAAGTTAATTAATCACTGCAGAATGAGATCTGCATCAAGACATATGTAGAAGTACTAGAAAATGGTTCCCTGGGCCACAGTGTGGATTTTTTTTTTGCCTTTCCTTTTTTGAGGATATTACCTTGATGTTATTTTAGTGTTTACACCTCATTGTTTCTGTTACATTGGGTAGTACAACTTCAACCTTCGGCTCCTATCAACAAAGTATATAGCCAGTCCTGAGAACCAAAAAAAGAAGGGTGACACTCATGAAAAATGCATGCAGATGAACTGTTTTGTATGTTTACAGTTATTGCACAGTTTTCTTGGCCATTCAAATCAATACTCTTCTAGTGGAGTAAATGGGAAAAGAAAGGGATTTCAGGGACCATTCTTTTTAACACATACTCCCAAAATTCCTGTATGGGAATAGAAAGCTATTCCATCAACAACAAAGCAACAGTGATTTTAAAATTGCTCCAAACTAGTGTAAATGCCAGCCATAAAAGCCACCAGCTGATTTTAATTAGATTTTACCTTTCCTCTTTACTTAGCAATGGGATACCCATACCTTGAGTGTATTACTTCATAGTAGCTCGGGACAGTTAATCATTTCCTTTTACAAAAGAACTAATATGCAGGAAAGCGCTGATTGACATCATGAAGCTAAATAGGAGTATTTAAGACCATTTTTATTAATGGTTCACAACATTAAACTCACTGACAAGATTACAGCCCTTTCTAAAGGAGAGTTAAGCTTTTATATGCTGGTGTTGAACTGAATAGAGAGAATTTAATGTTAATCAGCAGGGATCTACCTTCTTTGACAGTCACATCAGACTAAAGCCAGTGGATAGATTCTTATTTCTTATTCAGCTCTGGCCTGCAGGGCATATCAACGTACTAAGTAACCCTCTTTAGCAGGAATCAGTTTATATAACACAACAGATTAAACAAGGTTTATCCAAGTTCTATGATGATTATTCCAAACTGTCATAGAAATTAGTGGGAAAATTGAAATCTCATGGTTTTGTGATCAAAAAAAGATGATTTTCTATCAGTAGAAAATATCTATATTTGATAAACTGGTTTTGTGCTCTGTATGACTACAGGGCCTTTTATAATTGTAATGCATATCTGACTAATTTTCTGGAAATCTTATTCATTACAATGTTGTTTTTTTATACAATTACAGTAAGCACAAATGGTGATGCTTAACAGCAAAGATTTGCTCGGCCTGTCTCAGCTGACAGCCTTCATATCAAGTAGAAACCAGTCTATCTTGTCATTGGTAGCTAATGAAAAAGGCAGAGATTACAGCCTGTGACCTCCTTTCTGCCTTTTGATGTACAAAGAAGGCAAGAAATATGTGTTACAATTTTTTTTTTTCTTCATTTTAAGCTCAATTTTAGGTTTAGATCTTCTTTACCTTATTTCTGCTAAGAAGATCCCAGGGAACTGACAGAATTGTGACACCAGAAGCGACAGTAGTGACACCTAATCACTTGACAGCAGAGGCAGCTCAAAGAAATTCAGTCCTTAAAAATGCATTTTTCACTGTTGGATTTCTGTTTTTTTAATACTTATTTACTCAAACATTGAATATAAGCGGCATGGAGGGAGGTTTAAGAACCTGGTCTTTCCATTAAGCTTGGACAGATCCCCTGTCCCCTGACACGTCAGGACCCTGAATAAGTTGTGAGTAAAGCCAAACTTGGCATGTTTGACATTCTTGATCTGCCACAAGAAAGAATAAGCATTCCCTTAATATTTTTAAACCACTTTTATACATGAGAAACATGGAAAGTAGCTCTCAGATTGCATTTCAGCACAGGAAAAAGCTTTATATGGTGAGGGAAGAGTTAGTAGCAGGTTAGCTGAAATAAAGCTTACCCAGTGGTTCAATGTGATATTTTTTTCTTCATCCTCACTCAGTTCCTTTAGCACGTGAGTTTGCTGTAATTATTTTGTGCTCTAAAGTTGTTAAATGTGCAGGTACATTTTTACAGACCAAACTTACCAAGACCAAGTTAGATTCTGGACACAGAGGTCGGGCTGCTTGGTTTAGAAGATTTGGTCTGACAAAGGGGTTGAGAGCAGATTCAAAGAGAGGTGATTGACAGTTTTCTTCATGGAGCAGACAGGACTACACCATTTCAAATGAAAGTGTAAATAACCCAGAAACATTAGTAACAAAGCAGAGTGCCTGCTTCGATTCCCTGTACCCTTCTGCATGTGAAATGTCCTTCCTTCCTTCCTGAGGATGGTGTGGACCCAATAGTTCCTTCTCCCAGCCTGCTTTTGTCCCCGTGCAATTTAATGATGTGGAAGAGCAACACTGCAAGGTTCAGTGTCAGTGTTATGGCACGATAAAAGGCTGTTCTGCTTTGATTTCTGCACTCCTCGCTGGCTTTCTCCAGCTCTCACTCTCTGATACATTTGATCTAATTGTAGTGCTTATCTTCCGACTGCTCCTCAAATGACCTCTTGTTAGGACTATTTTAATACTGATGTGTCTTCCTGTGTCATGTAAACTTTTTTTTTAAATTAGAATTTTAATGAGCAGAAGAATGGCACAGCTGTATGATAAAGCTTTCATTAGAGGATTCCTTAATAGAACTACTTCCAGTCCTTGATTGCATAATCAACAGCTAATGAAATTGTCTTGGTAACAAGAGCTGCGGTGTATTACATCCTCTCCCGAGACTAAGTGGAAAGACAATTGTACCAGCCTGAGAGGACTATTGATTGTTCACAGTTTGAATTTGATTGCTCTTAAGGGGAACTAAACAAGAGATCATCTTCAGCTCTGCTAAATGGATTTTGTTTCCGCTGAAAGTTATTGGTTCACTTTCATACAAGGCGTTCGGGAGGCAATAAACACAGGGAGCGTAATCTCATTACAGACTTCCTGAGTCTGCAAGCTGGAAAGCACCTATCACTGTGAAACAAATTACAATTGCATATTCCACATCCTCTACGATGAGCCTGTGTTTGTGTTTAAATCAGGTGGATCTCCAAAGGGATGCCCTACCCCGTTGCGTGTTTCTTGTCTCATTGCAGGAGGGAATCCCAAAGGGAAGTTTGCTCTGGGACTGGTACAGAACGAGTGGAAGGTTTACGTAAAAAGGCCACTAGATCGGGAAGAGCAAGACATTTATTATCTGAACATCACTGCCACAGATGGCCTCTTTGTAACCCAAGCTGCAGTGGAAGTGACTGTCACTGACGTTAATGATAACAATCCTGTTTGTGAACAGGTGAGTTAGCAATGCCGAATGCAATCGACTGTTGTGCTGCAAGGAATGGATTCCCAGTGGATGCCACTGCTGTATTTACAGGAGATGCCCATTTTCAGCCTGAAGGTCTTAGGTGAAGGATTTAGAGTGACCAGGATAAAAGGGTCTGGTGAAGCCCAGGTGAAAGGATGATGGCCTTGCAGAGACAGTGGAGGAGTCTCCTCCATCTTCTGCCACTCCCTTCCTCCAGGGAAAAAAAAAAGTTTTTCCTTCACAAACAGTGTGGAAATGTCTTCCATCTAATCTAACTCCAGCCTTCCTGAATGTAGCAGGTGGCTAGCAGGCAGACAGTGAAAAAGGTAGAAGAATGTAGCCTGATCACAGCTTTCACAGCCGTCAGCTGTCTCTTATTCTATGGAAAGGCAATGTGGGGAACCAATATTACTGATATAGAAAGGTGTCTGTGGAAGAAAAGACACTATGAAAACTGTATTTCCTTAATGGTACTGCTCACAAAATCTTATTTACACAAAATACCTGTGTTTGATTACCATCATTACATTGTCGTTGATGGACCATTGTCATTGCAAGCACCACTCTGGGGAATCACAGTCTGTATCTCCCTCCGCACTGCTGGATGATGTGATAAAAACAACTGTCTTCATTAACACACTTAACAAAGTTTCCATTTTATAGGTGTTGATGAAAGAAGTGGAAGACAGTAAATGTGACTGTTTTACACCTAACACTAGCCCTATTAAGAGTAATAATTTGGCATTGTTTTTGTGACAGCTCAAAACTTAACACTGATTTGAATTTCTAGGAATGTATTACATAAAGAAAAATTGTTTCCTTTATAGAAAAATGCACTGTAGATAGTTAAAAAAAAAAAAAAAGAGAAAAAAAAAAAAAAGAAAAGAAAAGTAGAATAAAGGCTATGAAATACTTTCAGTCCATAGCTTCCATTTCTGTTTTTATCTCTAGGTTGCATACACAGCACTGTTTCCTGAAGATATTCCATCAAACAAAGTCATTCTAAAAATCAGTGCTAAAGATGCTGACATTGGTTCCAATGGTGAAATTCGCTACTCTCTTTATGGTCCTGGGAACAATAAATTTATCTTAGATCCAGAAAACGGTAAGATGACAAGTAACTATTTTCAAATAGCCTTCTTAATTGCTCAACATCAGTGGGGACCAGTTTCCTTAACTACAGTTAGGTTACCTTCAGTTATCAGCCAGTTGTTCCAGTTCTGGAAGGGGTGAAGGAGCACTTCTGAAGCAGTGACTGAGGAGGGAGGAGGACTGTGTTTGTTGGCCAGATTGATTGTTGTATTCAGGGCAGGCCTCAGGTTAGGTCTGGGGCCCTTGTCCTGGGGTTCTCTTGGCGCAGAAGAGGGCAAGCTGCCCCCATAATCCTCCTACACCTTTGGACATTACTTCTTACGCCTTGACTAAGACATTCTTTGTATACCCAGATTTTGGGGGTAGTTGGAGGTTAAAGTGTCAGGAGAAGAAAGGGCAATATTGGCTTTGTTTTGAAAACTTTGCAGTTCATTTTGGCTATTGTTACCAGTCAATTCAGAGTGCTTTTCTAAGTATTGAAGCAATAAAAAGACAGACTTAGAAAACCATACCACCTTAAACTCTTACTCAGGTCAGAAAGTGTAGGCCCTCAAAGGCCACCATGAGTGACTTTTCCTCTGACAGCTTATGTACTTGGGAGGAGGAAAGACAGAACTGACACAGCCGGTAGTTTTGAATCCATTCATTGGAATAAGCAAGGTTGTTTTTTCTTCCTTTATATTCCAGTGAAATACATGTGTTTGGGATACGCCCACTATGTAGAATTAGTGGTGTTGCTACAGCAGTAATGATGACTGTTGCTTTTAATCAATTTTAGGTGAGCTGAAATCCTTGGCCCCACTCGACCGAGAGAAAATCCCTGTGTACAACTTGGTTGCCCGAGCTACAGATGGTGGTGGCAGGTTTTGCCAATCAGAAATCCATCTTATTTTAGAAGATGTTAATGATAATCCACCAGTGTTTTCATCTGATCACTACACCGCATGCGTCTATGAGAATACAGCCACTAAAGCGTTGCTAACAAGAGTCCAAGCCACTGATCCTGATGTCGGTAAGTGAGTAATGCTGCAGACGATAACTATTGTTCAGGAGAGCTCTCTGGTGCAACTGCAATACAGATGGATATTTTTACAGCTGCCTTTCTTCATTCTTTCCTCCTTTTGTTTCTGCATCCTCTTCATTTTTCTGTCTTATGTTTCGTTACTTGGAAATGCTCATGGCCAAGCTTGGCATGAGGGTGTTGCAAACAGAAAAAGCATAGCAGCAGCTACAGAAGTATGTAGCTTCTCTTGATCAGTGGAGGTAAATTCCAGCTTTCTTCCTCCACTGGTCTCACCTGTTTTCTGGAGCTGAACACACATGCCCCTGCTTATGCAAATAATATTGTTACGTGCCATGGGGACCTATACGTGGTTAATCGCAGCTTTGCTAGAGTTTTATATTGCTATAACTCCCATTTGTTCCAGCTGGTTACCTTAGCATAAAACTATTGTTGTACGTTGTGAAAGTACGTTATAAATGTTCTGGCTGTTTAACTGTAGATTCTGTTAAAATTGAATGGTTTATTATATGAGGACCTTAACCTTGAAATTTAGGCCCAATTATAAACACCTAAAGATTTTTTTTGTGTGTGTAGCACAGTGGTAAAGTCTGCCAAATATCAGATTTTAGTTTTTGCTCATTCACTTGAGCTGGAATAAATAAATATCACAGTTTATTTTTTCTTGCTGTGGTTTTGAAGATACTTTTTAAAAGCTGTGGCCTGAGTAACTGCATATAAAAGGCAGATCTGTCATTGCATGATAAAAAATATTTAAGTTTAAATATGTTTTTTTAAGTACAGTTCATGCTGGAAGTCTCTGTTTTTACTAAGGTTGATAGTGTAAATATACAGCAGTCAGTAAAGGAGCAGCAAGCATTCATTGAAGTGTCTATGAAGAGCTGCATTACATGCTTGGTTGAAAAATCACAATTAAAATTTATGACACTGTCCTGCAGTGAAGAGCCAATTACTGATAGTAAACTACTGAACAGTCTGAACACCCAGTGTTGTTGTTTTCCATTGTCTTAATTACCATTTTTCTCATAGGTGAGATGACATTCAAGGAGTGGGGAGACACAAGGGATTAAAATTGAAAGTTGTCCATAAAAGTTCTTGTCATCACCAACTTTACATAATAAGATGGTTAGCTATGAAAAAAACATGAGCTAATTGCTACATCTTCCTTCTGAAACAAGATAAGTTAAAGGGAGGGATGCATGTGATAAATGAGAAAGGGGTCTGTACTTACTTTAGTGATTAGACCTGGAATCAAACATGATCATATGAAGGAGACAGTTGTCTCTAAAATAGGACTTTATATTAATTACTGTTCTATTAGTACATACTAAAATTTAAATTTAATACTAAAATCACCGATTCCCTGTCGCTGCATAATGAATAAATTCAAGTAATGCAATGTTTCTAACACAGAGAAAAAAATGTATTGTTGATATTCTTGATGGGCTCTGAAATTCCTGTAGGGTTTTATGAAGAGTTATCCTGAAAACATGACTGAAGCTTGGAATCATCATACAAATCATTTTTTGACAGTCGGGACATTCATTTTACAATCAGTTGTGGAATTTGCTAGTTCTTCTGCTTAGGGATTTGAAGAACTGTGTGCTGTAAGTGTAGGAATATGAGTATAGAGGCCATTCAGATAAAACTTGGGAGAAGTCAAACTGCAACTGTCTGAAACTGAACACCATTTAATGTAATATTTAATTAATGAAAATAGCGTTGTCAAACACTCAGGGATAATTAAGGCGATTTCTAGATAACAGGTGAATAGTGTTGTATCTGTTATATGCCTTTGATGTCTCTTAAAACTCCTGAACTCATAATATTCTGGGAGCTTGCAGTACTGGAACTTAAGTTGTTTTATCTAGTTGTAATTTGGTTACATGCTTAGGAGCTACCTGTACCAGCTAGACGCAGTGAAGATGTCGCTCTTCTTCACAGTGCTCAGCAGAATAAAATGAGTTTAGTTATCAAGCATTTAACTCAGAAGAATGCAGGTTCGTTTCACATAACTTCTCCATGTAGCTAGGTATCATAAACTAAATGATTTCTTGGAGGAGAGAAAGTATACACACATCCCTTTCCCAAACAGTGTTTCTAAGTTTATTATAAAGCAGTTCTTTCTCCCATCCTCCTTCTATTGGAAAATCTGAATATTTCCATAAGTAATATTTCTTACTAACTCACCACCATTGAGTTTGGATGTGTGCAAACTAAGAAATGAAGGACAAGTGCTGATTTTGCAGTTTGTTAGAGGAGTTCACAAGGAGCAGGTGGATTTTCCATCTCCCACTGTCTTCAAATCAAAGTGCCAAATTACTCCATTTTGTTCAAATTAGGGCACAAGACGACCTGGAATGAATACCGAAGTGTAATTATCTGAGCAAGCCTGTCAGACAACTACAGTATCAGCCTGTTTCAAAGGAATTAGGGTTGTGCTAGAGCAGCAACACTGAGAAAACTTAATAGGACTTTGTGGCAAGCGGAAGATTAAAAGCTGATACTAAACCTGGAGCCCAAATTGCTATTTGAGCTTCAGGTTCACAGTCATTTGCAGTGCTGCTCATGTTTTATGTATGCGTACAGTGCTGCAGCAAACACTGCTGCAGCCTGAGTTGTGCAGGACTTCTAGAATCATAGAATATCCCAAGTTAGAAGGAACCCACAGGTATCACCACGTCCAACTCCTGGATCCACACAGGACCACCCAAAATCCAAACCCTGTGTCTGAGAGCAGTGTCCAAAAGCTCCTTGATCTCCGGCAGCTCGGGGCCGTGCCCACTGCCCTGGGGAGCCTGTTCCATGCCCACCGCCCCCTGCTGCAGAACCTTTTCCTAACCCCCACCCTGACCCTCCCCTGACACAGCTCCATGCCGTTCCCTCGGGTCCTGTCGCTGTCCCCAGAGAGCAGAGCTCAGCGCCTGCCCCTCCGCTCCCCTGGGAGGGAGCTGTAGGCCACCGTGAAGCCTCCCCTCAGCCTCCACGAGTTGTGTCACTGAAGCTTTGCTTTCCTTTGTTTGCTCATGGATATTTTTCCATGGGTTATAACTAAAGCAGGTTACGGTGTTTGCAGGCAGCAAAAAGTTGACGGTGCTCTTTGGGGAAAGTTTTATGTTTAGGTACCCAAGAATTCACATCATGGAGCTGGGCATGTTGTCCAGGACATGTTGGCACCATGTTGTCCGTGTGAGCCCCGCAATGCTGTCAAGGTGTAGTACAAGTACCAGTGGGCTCAGTTGGTTTAAGGCAAGAAAAGGAGGCTGAGCAAAAAGCAAAAATTACCATGTGTTTTTTCTAGACTAGGGGAGAGCAGATATGTGATTTTTTTTTTTTTTTTCCCCCACAAATGGTCAGAAAGAAACAGCATTTGAAGTTGCAGTGCTTAAGGTGTGAGGGAAAAAATGACTGTTGAAATCCTAACTCAGGTTGCTGGGATAAGACTTGAAGCTCTTGAGGCTTCCGTAAATAAGTTTAAACAGCCAGGTTGTACAGGTCAGTTGTGGTTGAGTTTGGCTGTGCTTTTCTGTAAGAGTTGTGTAGAGTTAAACACTCTTTGGGCCAAGATTTACGACACAGATTCAGCAGTCCTCTGATTAGTGCCTTTAATGTGTAGCGTTTTAATCGATCAGGTCTCTAATCAGCCTAGTTCTCAGGAAACTGATTATTCACTTCCTCGTGCAAAATAGAAGAGCTGTGGCAGAAGGGACTTGGCCTTTGTGGGAAAGCCATTTGGCCTCACTTTGAGAGACCTCTGCCCTCTAACCCTGACCTCCACCACAAAGTGCAGGAAAGCAGACTGTGACCCATCATCTGCCTGCTGAGCTGTGGGGAATCGGGTGAACTGGGGGAAGAAGTCTCATTTGCTTTCTGATTCTGATGGAAAGTTTTATCTTACATTTGAAAGAAATCTCTGACAAAACATTTCCCAGCAATGTTTGACCTCAGTGAGTTTTGATGTTTCAATAAAGACTAGATTTGTCAAAAAATAAAATAAATTCCTTTACCATGTGCACTCATAAGGCAGGTGGACAGGAAATAAGAGATGTCTTTTCTGCAGAAGAATGGTAATATAAACTCTCCTATAGGCTTCAGTCAGTCCAGTCTGGAGTTTGTCTGCCCCATGAGGGGGGAGAAGCAAGAGTATTGTATCTTCTTTTTCTTCTTGTACTGTCTTTGGGTCAATAAGAAAACTGAAGAAACAGTTAAAAGAATAAAAACTAAATACTTGTCAAAATAATGACCAAGAGACATAGCTCTCTGGGGTTTATCAAACAAAAAATTCTGCCTATAGAAAGTGGCATCAAAGTGCTGGTAAGCACAGCACAGGAAGAAATCACTCCATTAGGTGGTTCAGTGGGTGACTGCTTCCAGCAACGTGTGCATGGAATTAATGAGTGACAATTTCAGCCATACCAGCAAAGAGCTTTGCTCTTGACAGAGTTAAGGGAACTGAGCCTGTTGGGCCACACAGCTAGGCCTAGTGAAGTGTTACGTGCTGCCAGGTGAGACTGCAGAGTTTCCAGATAGGGCTACAAGATGGTCACAACCCGATTAAAGAGAAATTTTCTGTGTTATGCATAATGGCAAGTAGCAAATGAAAATGCTGAAGGAGACATTGATTTTGACATTTGCTAGCAAAGGCAGTGTACAGCAAACTTCTGCTTCATGTGTGGCTTGCTTATGTTAGGCAGGTCCCTTAAAATGGGTCTATAAATTTTTGAGGCATTCAGGATCTGAAAAGAAGAAAATCAGGATTGAAACATGCATAAGAGGAATAACACAGGTAATAGGACAGAAGACTTACTGAAACCCATCTACTACATTGATAGTTTCCACAGTGAAACCAGCCCTAGCTAGATGATTTTTATGGATATTGTCTGAGTGTTTTTAAAAACTATGACAAGGATGGCTCATTCTCCTTAAAACTTATATGGAGCTTTCTGCATCTTTATTCACCACTTTTTCCCACTGCCTTATAAAATAGTCCAGGGTATAGTACACTAACGCAGGATATGTAAGACCTGAATTATTGATTCTTCTTTCTGCAGCTGTTCAAAACAACATTGCATAAGTAAGTGGTTATACAGACTCAGGTTGCAGATGAAGTAGGGAGTTCTTTCCACCATCACTGAAGCTGAGCTGCAGCTGCGGCGCAGCAGCTCAGAGGACGCCAGTCCCTGCCCTGTCCTTTCCCTCAGGATTGGGTGAAGAAGAGATGGGGAGGAATGGGTCTTGGGGACGAATGAGGAATGGAGATGGGAAGGTTGGGCTCATGTGAGCCTTGGCTGTGAAAAGAATAACAACCAGGAAGTGGATCCATGTGAGCCTGGGGTATGGCCCTGAGTTGGGCCTGTGCCAACTAATGGTAAACTTAGGGGACGGGACGTTCAGTGGCGGGAACGAGGCGGCCATTTGGGAGGAGGTGGATTGAGCCTCATGCCCCTGCGGCATTTGGGGTGTGATCTCCTTCTGGTCGGACTGACAGTGATGGAGTGGCTGGTGTGCCCCCATGGAGGTGGATCCACTTCCATCAAGTCGTCTTCTTCAGGTTCTGGGTCCACCTCCATCGGCTCCCCATCACTGTCAGGTTGGTTGATCTTCATCAGCTTGATGTCAGTCCTCCTCCTCATCAGCCACCTCTTCTTGGTGGGTGGTCCATCCATAGTCTATCCTTAGAAGAAAATCTTCTTTATCTCCAAGGAGATGTTGTCTCTGGCGGGTTCAGCGCAGCGGCTAGCGTTCTGGCCCCAGGATCCTTATACTTACAGGGCTCAGAACAGCAGGCAGTTAGGTGGCTTGTGACATCAGGAGGCCATGGCAATGGGATTCTAACAGTGTCCCAAGGTGACCAGAACATGGCAGTGTTGTCAGTTAGGGCCTATGGCCGGAGAGTTGACCGCAGTTTTGAAAGAGGAGGAAGGGCAGGGGTGCTGGTGGCCCCTCTCCTGGAGATGACTCCCTTGTGCCATTTTACTTGCTAAAGAGAAGGGCTTTCCCTTGGGAGCAGGGATCTGCCTGGGCTGCAGCCCCCTCTTCATCCCAAGTATAGGGTCCTTTTAATGAGAGGGTGGCAAGCATGTCCCAGGAGTGTTGAAGGGTTTTTGCTGTCCCACCCACAGCTGCCTGCAAGTGCGGCCACATGCATATGGAGCCACTGCTGTCACTGGTGCCTGATAGTAGTGGAGAGGGGAAAAGCTACCGCTACCTTGCAGGCAGCCAAGGGATGTGCAATGATAGAGACAAGGTGGAAGGGACTCACAAGCATCATTGAGTCCAATCCCTGGCTCCACACAGGACCACCCAAAATTCAAACCCTTCATCTGAGAGCAGTGTTCAAACACTTCTGGAACTCTTGCAGAACCTTTTCCTAATCCCCAGCCTGACCCTCCCCTGACACAGCTCCATGCCGTTCCCTTGGGTCCTGTTGCTGTCCCCAGAGAGCAGAGCTCAGCGCCTGCCCCTCCGCTCCCCTGGGAGGAAGCCGTGAGGCCTCCGCTCAGCCTGCTCTTCTCTGTGCTGAACAATCCTCAGCTGCTACTCATATGTCTTGCCCTCTGAACAAATTTTAAATAGAATGTAGGTAATTTCTGTATTCAGAAAATAAATAAATTTTGTACTTTTAATTCTGTATTTTCACCAGATTTTACCAACCAGAATTTTATTTTTTTGTATTGATTACTTGAAAAAAATAATAGCTTTGAGAAACATGAGTTAATTTAATTTTTTCAATATGGACATGCTCTTTTGTCTTTTCCTTTCCTTTCCTTTCCTTTCCTTTCCTTTCCTTTCCTTTCCTTTCCTTTCCTTTCCTTTCCTTTCCTTTCCTTTCCTTTCCTTTCCTTTCCTTTCCTTTCCTTTCCTTCTCTTTCCTTCTTCCTCTCTCATACAACATAGATATCTAGTTGCCCTTCTGGCTTTAAAGAAATTGAAGAAGCTGGGAAACTAGCTCTATGAAAACACAACTATAAAAACATCCTTATAGGGACAATGATTTCCTTACCTAAAAGAATTATTGTTTCTGTAGCATCAGCTGGCATTTATGTAGCAAGCTCTTGTATAAGGTTAGTGATGGGTCCATAGGTGGCTGCCCCCATCAATTGACCCCTATGTACCTAGGCACCATGAAAGAAAGAAAGATGTGGAGCTCTTGGAGCGGGTCCAGAGGAGAGACACAAAGATGATCAGAGGGCTGGAGCACCTCTCCTATGAAGAAAGGTTGAGGGAACTGGCCTTGTTTAGCTTGAAGAAGAGAAGGCTCCATGGAGACTTCACTGTGGCCTTCCAGTACTCAGAGGGAGCTAATAAACAGGAGGGGGAGCGACTTTTTATGTGGGTTGATGGTGAATCA
This sequence comes from Alectura lathami, assembly GCA_013399715.1. Lineage (NCBI taxonomy): Eukaryota > Metazoa > Chordata > Aves > Galliformes > Megapodiidae > Alectura > Alectura lathami. The sequence continues at coordinate 434,171 of VXAV01004690.1, forward strand.
AGCCATTTAGGGGGAATGGTTTTAAACTAAGAGAGGGGAGATTTAGGTTAAGAGGAAATGTTTCACTCAGAGGGTGGTGAGGCACTGGCACAGGTTGCGCAGTCAAGTTGTGGATGCCCCATCACTGGAGACATCAAAAGCCAGGATGATAGGGCCCTGGGCACCTGATCCAGTGGTTGGCAACCCTGTCCACAACAGGAGGGTTGAAACTAGATGATCTTTGAGGTCCTTTTCAACCCAGTTAATTCTGTGATTCTATGAAAGCATTCAGAGCCTGACATCAGGTAAAGGGGAAGGGGAGGTGTTTCCATTCCCTGTGCAATGACTAAATTGCAAACAACGTGCCAACAAATTGTGCAGGTTGTTGTTGAACCAAGGAAAACTAAGGCAGTTGTGTGGTGTTTCTGATGACAGGTACCAGCTGATCCCAATGCACCCCTTTTTCCTGGGTGCTTCCAGTGTTTTCCTTGCATGCCTCGTATAGATGCAGGAGGTAACAGTGATTATTAAGCTGTCCAGTGGACTAACAGAGAAGGTGTTCCCTCTCAGCTGCTTCATATCTTCTTTTCTCCCATTGGCTCCTGCTTTATGGGGGAAAGTTGCTGGGCAGACTACAACTTTAGAGGGTTGGTAGCCAGTTCTTGCCTCTAGACGTTTCCCCAGTCTTCATAGCCTTCCTTTGGATGCTCTGGGATAGTTCTGTGTCTTGCTTACATTGTGGTGCCTAAAACTGCATGCAGTCCTCAAGGTGAGGCTGCACCAGTGCAGAGCAGAGCCGGGATTTTTCTAGTTTTATCTTTTTTAAGGTGTATAAACATTCAAAAGTGAGGTTACTGCACTGGAGGTTTCTTCTGTCTCTCTGCTTTCCAACCTGCATGGAACAGCTCCAGATTTCCTTCTCAGGAACTGTACTACTGAAGTTAAAATCATATGCCCACATAGCTTCATCTTTGATACTCTAGCTTTTGAATCCATATATCTTGACATGAGTACATAGAACTGCTCAAGGGCAGCTGTATCCATCTGTATTGCATTTATTTTTTAACATTTTTAGTTAGTTTTTTCTTTTAATTTACCAAACTGTCTTAGGAGCTCTGCCAAGCAGACTATTTCCCAACTCTTTGTTTCTGTGGTGCCCCAACTCTTGCATGCTGTCTGTAGGTACTATGGTACAAAAGTGTGCCCTAAAGACTTTCAAGACAAGTACCTATAGTTCGAGCTTCTAGGCCTGAGGATCTGAAGTCTTCCATAACTATGTACCTTATGTGGAAACAGCATTTTTGCAGAATGCTTCTAAACAAATTTTGCCTGTTCCTGAAGCAAGTAGAATATACAACAGTAGGTCTGAGACAACAGAAAGTCAGCTACAGGATCTCTTTGCCTTGCCATGCAGAATTTTGCCTTTCCTGTTAAACAACTCCCTTCCCCACTCCAACACTAACTGATGGTATTAGAGTTTAATGTTTTTGGTTGGTTTTTGTTTGTTTGTTTGTTTGTTTTAATACACCATATGTGGTAAATTATTGCAATATTTTCATTCTACTAGTGAAACACTGAGCACTAGAGTCAACCTGTTTATTCATTCATTTGACTTCAGATGGCTGGTGGCTCCCTTCCTGGGGGATGACTCCCTTGTGCCATTTTACTTGCCATACAGAATGGCTTCCCTCTGGGTGCAGGGATCTGCATGGGCTGCAGCCCTGCCTTGACACTTACGCGATCTAACCCTGTTAGCAGTCAGTCTATATGACCTTGTTGTTGAATCCTTTAAAAGGCCAGATTTTTAAAACTGTGAATAGTCAGGAGAACTTAAGCATCCAACTTGCACTGTAATAATGTGTATCGTGTATTGGGATTATTCAGAGCTAGTCTGTGTCCATCAAGCAGAAGTCAAAACCACTCTTATCTCCTTCTTACTTCCTAAGAGGCCACCAGATAGAGAGGAAAGAATCATGGGTAGTAATGGCCTAGGTTTAGTGAGGTTTTTGACACTGTATCATATTACATTTTTATAAGCAAGCTATGGGAAACATGGTCTGTGTGAAACTGCTATCAGGCAAGTTTGTTATCAGAGCTCTCACACTGGAGGAATAAGTTAAGAAAGGTACTGGGTGCAGTATTCTTATTTTCATTCCTGGATGGATAACTGGGCATAAAGTTTGTGTTGTTAGATACCAGAAATCAGAATGGAGCTGCAAGTACCCTGGATAATGTCAAAGTCATAGTTGGAAGAGTGGTATGGAAAAGTACAGCACAAGTCACGAGATAAATGCGAAGTCCTGTGTCTAGATAAGAATAACCAAGGGTACCATTATTGCCAGGGTAATGAATGACTGGCAGCAGAACTGCAGAGAAGAAGTTGTATTATATTGAATCACAGGGTGAGTGTGTTTATACACTGCCATACTTGTGTGAAAAGGCAAATAATCAGCTGGGTGAACAAGAATAATGTTGCAAAGCAGGAGAAGTAATTTTTTCTGTTTACTTGGTGGTGGCGAATCCTGATCTGAAAGGCTGTGTCTGGTTTCAGAAGCACTCCTTCCAAAAAGACAGGGGCTATCTGGAGATTCAGAAGAAATATCACAGGTCTGGAAAACATGTGCAACCAGGAAATATTGAAACACTTGAGAGAGGGTACCAGGGAAAAAAAGAGAGTTATAAACATAAAGTATAACAACCTTTGGATACCAGACAAATGGCTCTGAGGAAGAAAAACAACTTTTGTACTAGTTTTACCTCACCTTTCATTATTTTTATGCAGTCTTGACAAGTCAGAACGCAACAGTTGTAAGGAAGGTGTGGCACTGTGGCGTCATATCCAAGGAGGCTGTACGAGCCTGTGATCAAAGAACAGGGCTGTGTTCAGGGATAAATCTAAT
>VXAV01004690.1:437148-465863 GCA_013399715.1 Alectura lathami
AGGGATAAATCTAATGCCCCCTTTCTTTGCGCAGGGATAAATTAGATGATCTTGCAAGATTCCTACTGCACTTATGCTCTGTCATTTCTATGAATTTCTTTTATTTTTGAGATTTCCAAGCTTCTGTTAACAATATGGAAGCAGAGAACTAGATATATGACAGATAAGGAGAATTGTACCGCCTGGATTATCCTAACTGAATAAGCCCTTTATTAAAATTGGGTCACTGAAATATACATATGTATTTCTGCGTATTTATATATATATATACATGCATGCATATGTATATATACACATTCCCTTGCAACAGAACACTGTTTCAGCATAGTGCTAAGTTGCCCCATGTTGTCAGATGGAATGTTACTGCAGCCAGTGTAGCTATAAATTAAATATATACCAATGGTTTACACCAGCAATTACTGCAAAGCCTCCCTCCACTTCAAAAAAACTAATCAAGTGTTTGCTTGAAATAATCAAGCATTCAAGATTACTGATGGAAGCAACTCACGTAATGCCAACACCCTGGGCTATATAAATCCCTGCTAGAAAAGAAAGGGAGAGTGAGCCAGCCATCCAGACCACATCTTCCCACTGAAGAAAACACCTTACCCAGATGAATCAGAAAACAGAGTTTAGATGCCAGTGGGAGATATCATAAACTGGAATATTGTGCCTGACATTCCTGCCCAATAATTCCCTCCAGCAAGGGGCTGGTACCTTCATCTGTGTCTTCTGTGGCCTTGCATCAGTCCCATGGTACCATGACACCATCAGAGCATTTGTGTGAGTAAGGCCTTTTGGGGCTAAGGCCATTGTTTCTCCACAGAGAGGGGACAGTGTAGTGAAAACATGTCTCAGCAGCAGTGGTATGGATTGAACTTGGTCAGCTTTTCTACCTTGAAATATCATACTCTACAGGGCTATATATTCTTCTACAGTTCAGCAAGGTAGCAAAATTTCTCTCTTTCTCTCAAAATGATGGAGTAGATGGAGTAGAGAATTATAAAATCTGGATTAGTGTTTGTCCACTGTCTTATCTGTTGTTAATGAAATTGTGAACTTTTGACTACCAGTAATTGATATTGTACTTAAGATTTGGCTAATCACGAAATTCCACAGTGTTAACAATCACAACATGAAAGACAGAGGAAAGAGGCAGCACAATAATCAAGTATCAAACTTAAAAATCACTGTAAAGTTGATAAGCAATAACTATTTTTACAGCTCCCTTTCTGGACACTTTGCTGTCTTACTTTTTGTTTATTTTTAATGCTTGCCATTATTTTTCTTCCCTGAAGTTTTCCAAATAAAAATGAGTAGATGACAAAGTTAAGCATTGCTTTCCAAAGATTAACAAAACTGTGTGGGCTATCTGTACTTGGGGAAATACATTAAATAATGAGTTCAGGTGGCAGATGAAAACAGAGGGGAGAAACACACTATGTAAGGTCTTTAATATCTATAAATTTAAGTTTGTGTGTGATGCAGTCAGCAGGTAATGCCCACTGCAGAAACTCACTGTCATATGGGGATTGTGCCTGTTGTGTTAATGCTCAACCTTGTATGGATCAACCTGTGTTGTACCTCCACCATTTTCAAATGACTTACACAAGAATGAATTTTAAATTCCTGAATTATAATGAGAAGTACTTGATTTCCCTTTTGCAATTTAAAGTGGTAGTGACATAGAAGATGTCATTGTGACATTCAGTACATGCTCATTTGTTTAAGTACAGAAGAAAACAATAAAAAGTCCCTCCTGAAGGGTGGTATTTGGGGTACTAGACAGCTGTTGGTTGTACAAACTCCTCACACCAGAGATTTGGCAAAGGACAGTATTTTATCATATGGTAATACGGGTCTAAATATAAAATGTGCTAGCTTATACCTTTATTTAAAAAATATACTGCAATCCTCTTATAGGAACAATAATTCCTACAAAGCTTTCCATGTTCATATAGCTTATGGTTGTGATTGGCACCTTAGAAATCTGAGAAATTTAAGTAAGTGAATAGACAGAACACAGTTTGCAAGCATTAATCCCCCAACAGCTGCAGGCAAGCAGTGTGGGAGGATTGCTTTCCTTACCAAACCAGCAGCCATGGTGTTGGAGCAGTTTCCTTTCCACAGAAAATCTCCTTTATCACAGCAGAGGCTACCATCGTCTCTACTGCAGGGCTGCCACTGACACAAACTAGTGGACACTTCTTTCTTTGCAGATGGCAGCCTCCAACACTCCAATATTTTGGATTTCAGTAGAAATAACTCCTTACTTCATCTTTGCTTCCTGCTTGTTCTCTTTCCTGTCTTGTATCAAGAAGCTGAGGAGAGACAGCTACTGATTTAACACAACATGTCCTTCAGAGTTTCTGCTGCAGATTTTGTTGAATTCATTGTCCTCCCAAGAATCAAGTATTAAACTACATCTCCACAAAACACTGTAGAAACATAGCAGGCAGAAGAGATCTGTATTTCTCCTTGTGTTCTGGTTCTATGTTCAGGCTGGAGGCAATCAGGGAATGGTATCTGTGAGTGTCCCAGCTCGTGTCTTCTGCTCTGATCTTCTGTCTCTCCATGCAAAAAATGGCAATTTCACCTGTCAGAGACTTTCTTCCATGGGCAAAATAAGACTGTTGATCATCAGCCATTAATGCAGATAGGCTGGTATGCGATAACCCACACCCCTGAAACTTCTGTATTCCTCTCATGTTTTCCAACACTTACCTTCAAGAAGTAACTCTCTCCATTTCTGCCTAAAAATTCCTTATCTTACAGTTAGCTACCAGAACACCATATTCTGAATCTGAAAGAGCCCTTTTGTGGGATCAGTCGCAATCACTTATCAAAAAAAAGTGAATCCTGTTTTATTAGTTAACTGTCATTACCTTTAGGTAGTAGAATACAAGGAGCGTGATCTGATCGTAAGTCAATCAAATTGCATTGTTTGTCAATCAGATTTCAGTTACCAGAGTTACCATTTGTATGTAAACTCACTCCATGCAATGTCTCATGCACCAAAATGTCTCTCCCCACTTCCCCATGCAAGATCTTCTTGCTGCAGTTTTGAGGTGTTTCAAGACACAAGTTGTGGGTTGACCATCTCCCTTCTACATATTTATGCAGCATCTGATTCTTCTGTGTTATGCCCAAATATGCTGTGGTGAGTTTCAAACAGAGTCTTTGTGCCAGAGAAAAGCCCAGATGGAGCTACCTCTCTCATGCAATCATAGGCACATAGGTATGGAAGATATGTGTTTAGGTCCCTGCTTCAGAGAAGTGTTTAATTCTAAATGGAATCTGGCAGATATCAAGAGATCCCAGTACAGAATACTAAATAGCTGTACCCCTGAAATTTCTGTGTATGTTGGCTGTTCAACTGCATACACCAGGTCACACTAAATCCACTTTTGAAGCCTACCCAGGCATCAACTCTAATTAATAGGTCATTAACTGTTCTGTTCAGATCTGTTACTCTTTGTAAGTGGAGGTTAGGTGAGGATTTCTAGCAGGAGATCCTGCCAGAAATGTAGACACATCTCCAGCCATTCAGACCCTTAGAACCTTTCCAGAGGGTTTTACTCCTTCTTCAGTTTGGTCCACTTAGTTGATGGTTAGGTGACAGAGCATTTGAACATGTTTAAAGAGGCTAAGTGAAAAGCTGAGGGTGGTTTCCAGCAGGCTGTAGAGTGTTCAGGGTCTAGGCGTTTCAACACACATAAGAGTCTCCACCTAGCTCCTGGGCTGTGCTCCCTTCGTCATGTGTAAGACAGGAACAACCTCCTCATCTGCCTTGCATGCTTTGCCAAAGGAGGGCTTCTCTGTGCTTTTGTGATGCTGTGGTAAGTAGAGAGGTCCTGCTGTGATTAAAAACAAACAAACAACTGGTTCATTACAATATTGACATTTAAACTTTTCTTTATTTTAAAGACATTTGAACATTTGAAATATGCTTGGTGTCTCAAGCACTGCATAAAAACTTTATTCCCTGAAGCAGCCAAATGGTAATTCCTAATGCTGAGTAGGGTCTGGGACTTTGTATGTGCTCTAGCTTTTATGTGAGCATGGCTGAAGAAAAGAGTCTCCCAGCTCCCCCTTGTGTGGATGGTCTACTCCTGCTACATCAAGCAGAAAACAAATGTGATTTGTGCTGCTTTTGATCAGTCACTTCTACAATGCTTTGCTGCTGGAAAGCAGAATAACACTGTCACAAATTTTAAATTAACAAAATATGCCTAGAAGGGATTGGTAGCTCTTGTTCGTCTGATTAACGTCAGGCTTGTAAAGTCTGTTCTCCAGCAGAAAGGGCAACAAATGCTCAAGTGAGAGATGTTAAAAACAGAGACACTCCAATTTAGTGGATCTTTGTGTTTTAGTTATGATCTCTTAGCACAGCACCCAGGACCAAAGCACAAAATCAAGCAGCATGAAGCGAGCTTGAGTGAGTTTGCATCTGTGTTCACATTTAATTAGATTTGAAATGACTATCCCGCTGTAGTGCAGCAAACAACCAAGTCAGTGTCTTCCCCTCAGGCCTCATTATTAACAACTTTAGCAAAGGTCTGCATATTCAGAAGCCGGGTAGATAGGTGATACTGCTGGGAAATACAGGCAGGATTTAAAAAAACATGAGACATCTTTGTACAGTTCAATTTTTGCTCTCAAACCAGGGGAGTGGGGGACTTACCTTTCTAAATGTCCGTGTTCAGAGTTGTTTGATGAAGCTTTTGTCTAAAAGGTATCGTTTTATGGTAACATTTTGCTTCTCAACTCAGGAAACAAGGCAGCACTGGTTGCAAGTACATTCTGTGCTACCGGATGTATTTTTATGGGTTTATTTTTCCCTTATGTACATTTCTGTTCCTTCAAGATGTTCTCTGAGACGTTTCCATTTTCAGCATTTCAGCGTTTTCTGCCTGTTTCATCTAATTCAATTGTAAGCTTTTCTGAGCAAGGACCATATCTGGATTCTGCTTTCAAGTTCCATTACGTGGCAATTCTGCAAAGGGATCTTTTTCAAAAGTATCATGATGAGAGAAGGAACTGAAGTTATCCACGAGGATCTGACATGTGAGAAAAGCATGTCCTGATCTCCCAAACTTTCAGCGATTGTGTACCCTCAGGTGCTCTTACCTGCATGTGCTCCACATCAGTAGGAAATGAGAAGCGTGATAGCAAATTTTGTTTGAAGTTTCTATTATGTGGGAAAAGAGGAGTTGTTTTGCTTCTCTTTTTTTTTTTTTTTTTTAATTTACTTTATCATTTTCACATCTGCTTCTCTTTCAGGTGTGAACAGGAAAGTTACCTATTCCCTCGCAGACTCGGCAGGTGGTTACTTCTCAGTTGACCGCTCATCAGGAATCATTATTTTGGAGCATCCACTTGACAGAGAGCTTCAGTCTTCTTATAACATCAGTGTAAAGGCCTCAGATCAGAGCATTGTGCTGACCTTGTCCTCATTTGCTACTGTTACCATTACAGTGCTAGACATTAATGACAATCCTCCTGTATTTGAAAGGAGAGATTATCTTGTTACAGTGGCTGAAGACACTTCACCTGGCACCGAAGTCCTCTCCGTTTTTGCTACAAGCCAGGACATTGGTACTAACGCAGAGATTACCTATCTCATCAGATCTGGGAATGAGAAGGGAAAGTTCAAGATTAACTCAAAAACAGGTTTGTAAAGTAGCTCTTACCTGTAATACAAAATGAAAGTATCAGAAAAGTGTGAGTGCTTTGGGGAAACTACTTTGACCCAAAAAGTTCCAAGGACAGAGTCTCAGAGCTTGACGATGTGAAATTTGTGGCACAAATAAGAGACAAGGATATCTTGAAGATTGATGTAAACTACACTGCCATTCAGCTGCCCCAACTTGAGTGGAGAATGCCTTTCTCCATTAGTATGTCCATTGAAGTCAGTATACATGTGACAACCCATTAAACAGAGTGTACACCCCTTACAGTGATGAACACTTGTAATGTTTAGCCAGCTGAGTGAAGCCTTAAAAGTCTGGGCCTCAGCAAACATCAGACAGTGCTTTCAGCAGCAAATAGCTGGCAGTCTTTCTATGCCAGACATTGACTGCACCATCTATATAACTGTATAGCTTCGCTGACTTAGGTTGTGTTGTCTGATGGTTGAGCTGTTCAGGTTTGGGTTCTTTTAGTTGTCCACCACTGTGGTGGTTTCACACCAGTGGGCAGCTCAGCACGACAGCACCACACCCTCCTTCTCCTCAAAAGAACAGAGGAAAAAAAAGGATGAAAAAATGCTCATGGCTGGATATAAGAACAGGGAGATCGCTCACCAATTAGCATCACAGGCAAAACAGACTAAGCATAGGGAGATTAAAGCAATTTATTGCCTGTTGCTAACAGATTAGAGCAGTGAAAACTAAAAGCAAACTACAAATACCTTCCCAAACTGATCCCGTGTGGGCTTCCCACAGGCTGCAACCTGCTCCAACACGGCTCCGTACCACGGGGCCCACCCTTCAGGAGCTGCTCCAGCACGGGGCCCCACGGGCAGCAGCTCCCCCAGCCCTCCTGCCCCACCGCGGGCTGCTCCCCACGGGCTGCAGCTCCGGCCCGGGGCCTGCTCCTGCGGGGGCTCTCCATGGGCTGCGGCCTCCTTCAGCCCACATCCCCCTGCTGCACCGTGGGCTCCTCCGTGGAGATCTGCTCTGTGGGGTGCCCATGGGCTGCAGGGGCACAGCCTGCTCCACCGTGGGCCTCTCCTGGGCTGCAGGGAGCTTCTGCTCCGTGCCTGGAGCACCTCCTGCCCTCCTGCTACACTGACCGTGGGGGCTGCAGGGCTGCTTCTCTCCCATCTCTCACTCCTCTCCCCCAGCTGCTGTTGTGCAGCAGTTTTTTTCCCTTGTCCCTTAACTCTGCTCTCCCAGAGGTGCACCCAATGTCAGTCATGGCCCAGCTCTGGCCAGCGGCGGGTCCCTTTTGGAGCAGCTGGAGCTGGCTCTGGTCTGACATGGGGCAGCTGCTGGACGCTGTTCACAGAGGCCACCCTGGCAACTCCCCACTACCAAAACTCTGCCACATGAACCCAATGCAATCAGAATTTTTAAAAAACAGACTACTACTTCTCTTTAAGAAATGATAAGAAAAGCTGCCTTATGTGATCCAAATGGCTCATTTTTTTTAATGTCCTTAGTGGGATATATATTTCGTACTTTTTGAGGTTTTAATCTATCAAGAGATAGTAAGCTATGAATCTTCTGTGCTGGATCCCCTTGTTCTTATAACATTCAGGATGATCGGTACAAATCTGCCACCAGAACTTCAGAGCAGAATAGTCTTGATTTTGAAAGCTGAAGGTAACACTTGTTTGAGTGCAGCTGTAATAACCAGTAACCTGGAAAATCTCAGAATGATGCATTATGCCATTTGTATTACTGAGTGCAAAAATATCTATCCACTCACTGTGGAGGACACTGCCTTACATGTAAGGGCCTTAAAGTAACTTAATTGTATGTTGTCTTCTATCTTCATAATGTTGATCAGCACTTACAAAATTTAAACATAAATACGCCTAGACAGCAATACTTAACTTCACATTTGACAGTGAAGCCAAGGAAATAAATCAATAAAAACCCATAATGAAGCTTAATCACACAGGAAAAAAAAAAAAACTATTTATTATTCATTAATGTGTGACAGCTCCATTATTATCAGTTTAGAAGCAGGAGCTGAGATCCAGACAGCCGGGTGCTGTTGTAGCATGCATGATCAGGGCTTGAGAAATAATGCTTCTCACACCATTTATCAGTGGGGACTCCCTGCTAGCCACTTGGAAGCTTCTCTTCAGGGCTCCTGCTTTCAGCAAGTCATGCTGAAAGGTAGGATTCATTTGGAGAGAGCCCAGACAAGATTAAGAAGAATGATCTGAGGTCTATAAAATGAGGCTTACCAGAAAAGACTGAAGGAATTTAGGCTATTTAAGCTAGAAAGAGAAGACATGCTGATAATATTCAATCTTCTAAAAGTAACTACAAAGAAGGGGGGAATAAACCATTCTCTGTGTCTACTCATGAGAACAGTTTTGAATTGGCTTAAATTGCATTTGGATTATTTCAGTTAAATGATAGGAAGAAATTCCTGGCTGTAATAATTATGAAGTACTCGAATACATTTCCTAAGAAGGACAGGAAAGTAATGTTGTTGGAGCTTTTTTAAGAACATTAGAAATGAGTTGCTTCAAGAGTGATTAGGTTTAGCTGACCTGTGCTGGGCAGCAGTTGGACTAAATGACCTTTAAGCTCCATACATACATCACTGCTCTTGATGAGTCCATACTGAAGAGGATTTGGCTTGCCAAGGTTAGGGATTTGCTTTTAAGCCTTTTCTGCCATGTCCAGCATCACATCCTTCAAGGCATCACTAGTAATCTGTGCACAACCCACTCCCCTGTTCTTGATAGGGTTATGGGTGCATGCGAGACAAGCAGAGAATATGCATAAAAACTATTTCTGTCTGGGAGAGAGTGAGTCAAGTTACAGATAATTTTGACTGTTTGGTGCAGGAGCCAAAAATTTTTAAACCTAGTTTACTGGGGAAGTCCCTGCTTAATCACATAAATGATAGAAAACTGATTTCTCCAAGGTATTCGTACCCTATTTGTTAGTATTTAATTCATGAGAAGTTAATTACATAGGAGTGAATTTTTGTTGACTTGTCAGTGCTGATTTCCAGAGTTGGCATCCGGTTCTCCCATGGGCTCTGCACACGAGCCCAGGCAAATGAATGGATGTTGCCCTCACTTCTCCATCTACAGTACTGGTATAATAAAAGTTATTTCCATGAGAAACCATTAATTGCTTCATGTTTTTTTGAAGGTTCTTTCTGTAGAGAGCATTGTCCTGTAATGAAATGGCAGTAGTGGAAAATGGACCAAATATTTATATTGGACTGGGCAGTGTTAAAGTTAGAACAACATATTTTGTGTTTGTGGTGTGGTGGTAAATGGAGTGCTGTACTGTTTACTACAGTCAAATTCCTTAATCTGCAGCAGTATTTGTGTTTTGCTCTGTTTTGACATTCCCTCCCTTGCTTCAAAGGAGCCATTTCCATTTTTGAAGCTTTGGATTATGAGTCATGTAAGGATTTCTACTTAGTAGTGGAAGCAAAAGATGGAGGCACTCCAGCCCTGAGTGCTGTTACAACTGTGAATGTCAATGTGACAGATGTCAATGACAACGCACCAAAATTCAGCCAGGTGGTCTACAGCGCAGTCATCAGCGAGGATGCTGCAATCGGTGATTCTGTTATAATGGTGAGTGAGGCCATGTGCTGTGGTTAGGCAGGATGAGGCCCTCTATTACCTTTAATAAAATAATGCTGTACTAATTAATGATAACTACTGCATCTTGAATCACCCAGTCTGCTCTCCAGCCAACAGAATCATAGAATGCTGTCTGCTACTGCTTGCCAGACAGCTGCCAGTTTTCCCCAAAAAAGTAAGAAGTAGTAACACCAAATGTTTCTGTTCTTCCCCCAATATGCTGTCAAAGAACAATGGTGTATTTAAGGCATTGTACCTCAGGAGTTAGCTAGAAACAAGTATGTTTTACTGGAAAAGCAGAATTCAACTTTTCAGTGAAATACATAGTATTTATATTATGTTCCATTTGATGCATAAATTACTAAGATTTAAATATTTTTTATGTTTTAAGGCTAGAATTTTGAAAAGATCCAAGGAGGGTCTCCTGTGAAGAGCTGCTTGACTTGGTGCTGTAGTGGTGTGCAGTTCAGATGTGGCTAGTCTTCCTTTTTGGAGTGCTGAGTGATTAGTGAAGCACACTGATTATTTAATATTTGTTTTGCTAATTTTCACTTTTCTCAAAAAAAAAGTTGATAGCCGAAGATCTGGACAGTCCTTCCAATGGCCAGATTCATTTTTCCATAGTGAGCGGTGATCAAGACAATGAATTTTCCGTTGATCCTGGTTCGGGACTCGTGAAGGTTAAAAAGAAATTGGATAGAGAAAGGGTAAGACATGGGATTTCTTGACTTACAAAGACTTACAGATGTGTGTTGATTTCAACTCTGCTGCTAGTCAGTTGTGAAGAAGCTGCTTTTCGCTCTGCAGCAATCAGCTTCAGATGCTCCAATGGATCTTTCTAATGTTCTTCCCTTTCCTCCCACCTCAGCCTTATCTCCAGTCATATCTCCAAGCCAACTGCCCTAGTAGCATTCCCATCCTGCACCAACCAGGTTGGGGAAAAAAGCAACCCTGGATTTTTCCTGTAGAGCCAGTGGCAGCTGTTGCTGTGTTAATGATCTGCCTCCTCTCTCCTGTGCCTGCAAGCACAAGCATGCAGCAATGTATGCAACAGAGGGACCACAGCAAACTGCAGATCGTGGCACCAAACACAGAGCTGAGACCTCAGCCATTAATTAGCGCTCTGCAAAATGTGTCACTAGGGAGCTGATGTTATGGAGTTGCCAGGCTATACCAAAAGTGCAGGAGTGCTTCATTAATCTGATTCTGCTGCTTTGTGTGCTCCCCAGATTATTCATTCAGGGTGATTTATCACCATTTTGCCATAGCTAGCAATTAGCAGCTTTTGGACTTAAAAAAAAAAAAAAAAAACAAATGGCAAGAGANCGGAGGCGGGGGGGAAAGGGAGAAAGTTAAGAAGAAATACAGTTGCCTGTTCTACTAGCAGGGCAGGAGAGTTCTACATGACTTCAGAAGTCTTGTAACACATGAAGAAACCCACACCTCCTGCCCTCCTGCCCCCAAGCAATGTGTCCACTTAGCTGAGGAAGCCGATTGCTATCCCCAGAATACAGGCTCAGCTGGAAAAGCTCTCTGCTGGAAGCAAAGCTACTGCTTAAAATAAGCAAATATGCTTCCTGTATTATCACACAGGTGGGATTAAATTGCCAGTGGTTGGTGGGAGAAGGACTTTACTGCAGGCTGTCAAGGACAAGGAAGTAATAATGACTGTGCATGTTGGAAATGTGCTGTTTTTCTCATGTGGCACAGGCTTAATTTATTACCATAGTTTTATGTAGTTTCTTCAGTTGGCATAACTATGAGGTACACGTGTATATGTCTGCATTCAGATGTACACTTTCACCCTCACCAGCGTGTGCATGTTTAAGGACAACTCTTAGATCAGCATTCTCCTTAGTTCCCCTCAGTTAAAGTAAGCTGTAATATTGTCTTTCCTTTGGCTTCCTTTGCACATTTCCTAGACACAACTGTTCTCGTCAGGGGAAGCGATACATAATGCCCCATCTGCTGTAGATCCCCAAAGGCAGTGCTGAGTCCTGGGTTTTAGTGGTTTAAGCAATCTTATTTCCAGAGCTCTAATCATGTAGAAGCATGACTGTTGCCATTTGCCTTTCTGGGATATGTGGAAGAGAAAAGAAACTCACGCAAAATTTGAGAAAGATCCCGCAAAACCTCCAATCCTGGCTAGCAGTAGAAATTAAAGCTTGAAAGAGAAAAAAAAAAAAATTAATGCTCTGCCTCAGTTTCCTGGCTTGGCATAGTTAAGGATTCTTCCTCCCAAGTCTGTCACTACAACCCACCAAATTGCACCCTTCCTCCTCCCTATAAGCCACCTCAGAAACTATTCCCTTTTCCTTACCTTGGTCCCACAACCAAGAAGACCCTCTTATTTCATATACTTAGCCTATCCTCCTCCCTCCAGTCCTAATGGCTGTGATTTCTGTGTCCCTTTGGATTTCCTTCCACCATAAAAAATTCCTTGATCTTTTTTCATTCCCCTCTGCAAAGCCGTGTTTCCTCCCTTCCCAGTGTTTTATATGACATGTGGCTCATCCTTTGTTCCCCTCCTCTGAAGGCTTCATGAGCAGACGTGTCAGCAGCGCTCCCTGGGGATCGGGGAGCTCTATACAGTCAAAGGCAGTCATAAGACATAAGGAGGCCGACATAAGGATGCAGTTCATAAAACCAAACTGTCATCCATAAGCTGCGTGTAGACAGATCTTTTCCAAATTGTCACACACACTCACACCTCACTCACGTGCCCATATGTACATAGAGGGCCCGTGGGTGCCACAGCCGGTGGGATGTGCTGAGCTGCCCACGCTGTGCTGAGCTGTCTGTGGCTGTTGCAAACAAGTAGGCTCAAAAATTCCCTCATCTCCTACTGAAAGGAGGATAATATCCTCTTGCTACGGAGAATGCGCTGTCCCTGGTGATCCCAAATGTTTTCGGGTATGTTTAAGCCAACAGTCCATGAACTTTCTGTTAGGTTTCCATCACCATGTCAGAAAGACTGTGTGTCAGATTGAGGCTTCCTCTCACATGTAATTTATACTTTATCCTGGAAACTAACAGTAAGATAAATAGAATCAGGTCACATATCCCAGCTGACACCTAGGCTGAGTTTGGATATTACCCATCTTTTGTTTTTTTTTTTCTGTCCTTTTGTTTTCATCTGATACAGTTATTTTAATACAGGGAAGACGTTAGGTTTATTGATAGCCTTATAAACCAGAATTTGGGACACAGTCTGTCAATAAACGGGAATGTTAAGCAAAGGGCAGGGAAGGTACTGAGGCCAGACAGCTTTCTTTAGAATATTGTAGGTGGTACATTGGATGTAAAGAACGTGAGTTAAAATTTAGGACTGCTTTCATGACGATTTAATATTTTCACCTTTTTTGCAGATATCTGGTTATTCGTTAGTTATTCAGGGAAGAGACAGTGGCACCCCTCCTTTGTCTTCATCTGTGACGGTCAATGTGGACATTTCTGATGTGAACGATAACAGCCCCGTATTTACTCCAGCTAACTACACAGCTGTAATTCAAGTAAGTTTATCCTGCACATCAAAAACTTCTCCGGCTTTTAAAATACAAAAGCATTTGGTTTCAGTTAAGCAGCGTTTGATGATTTATCTGTCAAAGATGTATCAAATGATCTTATTTAAAGGAAAGTCTAAACACTGCTTTCCAAACTCTTTGTTAAGTTTCTTTTTTGCTGAGGCTCCTTAACCTCAGCATCTGTCACACATTTTACTGTTCATCCCTGTTGTGCCAGGAAGTGTTCTCTGTCCTCAAAAATTCTGAGCTGGGGTGAGCTTGCACTTCTCTGCGCTGTGCTCAGCGTGAGGGTCCTGGTGGTTAGGGAGTCCTGGCCAGACAGGCTCTGGTGGGTGCCTCCATCTCTGGTACTGGTCCATGGGGTGCAAGCAGTGCCAAATTAATGCCACAGTGAAGTGACATCTTGGCCAAAAAGCTTTACTTGTGTATTCTGGATAGTGAACTGTGGTGTTTTATCATTGTGATGAGATGTATCATTTTAATCCTTTTCTTTATACGCTGTGTATATGTGTAAAGGAAAATAAACCAGTGGGCACAAGCATTTTGCAACTGGTAGTGACAGACAAAGACTCTTTTCACAATGGCCCTCCTTTTACCTTCACCATCCTCACTGGCAATGAAGAGGAGGAGTTTACACTGGACCCTCATGGCGTCTTGAGATCTGCAGTCATCTTCAAGCACATGGTTGCAACTGAATATGTGCTCTGCGTGCAGGTATGCCTTGATGTTTTGCATCTGCACAAAAAGAAAGAAAACCCTTTTACTGGCAGGTCATGTGTGTGTTGCAGTATGGATTGGTTTTAATTGACTTTGTGCTGTGAGTAAATACCATGCATTCCATTTTACATGAGCACAATATAGTATATTTCCTTTGATGTCCTTAAACCCAATTTCGTATAAATATAAATAGGTAGCCAGCCACCTTTCCAATCTTCTCCGTATGAAATGGATTTTCTGAACAGCAGCCATTATGATTTAAGATTTTCATCTTTTTTTTTTTCTGTAGCTAAGAGAGGAAAATAAGCAAAAATGCATTATGTACATATAAATACACCACAGAACGAGTGACAGCAAAATATTGTTCTAGGAAGGAAAATTACTTCTGCTTTTTAAGTCATAAATTTAATCATAAATTTTTGGAAGCATACCAAGAATTCATGAAATCACATTTCCAAGGTCAACCTGGCTTTTAAAGAATGTAAAAAGGAGACATGCGATAGAAGTCCAGCTCAAACTTAGCTCTAGAGTCATTGTTGAGGAACTTTGTAACCAGGGTAATTGTGATTGCCAAAGACTATAAATCCAAGAATAATTTGTCCACATTTCTCAGGCTTGCATTTTCTCATCATAACATAGTAGGATTCAATAAATATGCAAGTCTAGTGAATGAACTGCAGCTCTTCACTGGAATGGGACGTGGTCCTATAATCCAAGCCTGAAAATGCAGTCTTCAACTTGCTGTACTGAGATTGGTTCTCTAACTACAGCACAACTGCTCCTTTATGAGTACTTTTAATGCAGTTTGTAGCAGTAACAACCTCAATTAGTTACAGTTCATAAAATCTAAGTTCTGATGCTAATTAACAGTTTAAATCGAAGTAATAGTTTAAAAGTTAGCAGTTTAATATTCTTGCAACCTATTTTTTGAACCTTGTAGGAAAATAAATCATCCTTCATTCTTACCATGTCCTCATCCTGAAATTTCCAGCTTTCAGGACTATTAGCCAAACTTCCAATATAACCAAAATTGGGCATGAGAATTAAATTTAGGCAGCATCCTCAGCTATATACATCCAAGTATGTCATGTAAATGAAATATTAGCCAGACCACAATCACTGAGATGCCCCAAAATGTTCAGAAAACCACACAGTTGGATTGTAGAGGCCCAGTTCCTCCCAGTATTATTTACTTTAGGGATCTCTGCAGTGAAAACATATTTTATAGTTTTCTGTTGTGTATAGACCATAGAAATTTTTTCCATTTATATGTGCCAGAGTGCTGCTTCCCCCTTTCCACCATCAGATTCCTCTTCTATGTTGTATCTATTAAAAAATAATATTAAAATTGAAAGTGGAATGAAAATAATCTCTGCACGAGATCTCTGTGTCTGTGCACATGCACATTAAATATTTTCTAAAATTCTTTACCAAGCCCTGCTAAGAGGGATGATTTTTAGTTACTAATCCTTTCCTACTAATGCCCATATTAGTACTCCCATCCTGCCTATTTTTTTTTCTTCAGCTTGGAGATTTTCCTCCTCATGTCAAAGTGCAAAGTTATTTCAATGTGTGCTGCATCTATTCCCAGTGATTTTTCAGTCATCTGTTCTTCTCTGAAGCAAATGAATGTGGGGAGTAGTATATCTTAATACCGACTTCAATGAAGCATTTTCCTTAGTGCAGAAAAGAACACTGATTCAAGTTTGCACACCTTTCTGTCAAGATAGCCTTGGGTTTTTGTCATTCTTGCTCTTTCACTCCCTATAAAAAAAGTGCAAATGATGCTATCGTATGTGCTCTGGGTCATGGAGTCATCTGTCCAAGTGCAGTGCTTCTCTCATATTTTATCATTTATAACAGCACAAGCACCCTATTTCACTTCTGGAGGGTGATAAATTTTATTTATTTCAAGCATGATTCTTGACTGCTTCAGGGAGAGTCACACATAGTGCTTGAGGAAAATATCCGCATAAGCTAAGCAAGGTCTGAAACACTTCAGAGCACAACAAGCAACACAGAAACTGCTGCTGGTATTTCACTGGGCTGCAGCCTGTTTTCCAGGGTAGATGTGAGCCCAAACTCTTTTTGGTGCAGAATATGCCACATTCAGTTGTCTCTGCTGTGAAGGGGACAAGTGATAGCTGAGGGATCCTGGGAACATTTCAGTTTGAGTAATGAGACGTAGTGCTGACACATTTCTCTCCGCAATCCACTTAGATAAGAAATCTGTGCTTCCCTAAAGAGTTTGTAAGTTCCAATGCTAGAAAAGGATGAGACATTTCTTTACATATGTATTTTGCAAATGAGTTTGGGAAATTCTTTTGAGAGGTCTTCAGAATTACTGATGCTGTGAAAATAATATAGCAGAAAGTTTTGAATACATATAGCAAAAAGTTTTGCTTGTCAGGTGCATTATAGATGTGTTATATTTTAATGTCTGGTTGGTTTGCTGTTTTTTTTTTTTTAATCATATTAGGCGAAGGACTCTGGGAAGCCTCAGCAGGTTTCCCACGCCTATATTCAGGTGAGGGTTATTGAAGAGAGCATCCACAAGCCAACTGCCATTCCTCTGGAGATTTTCATTGTCACCATGGAAGATGATTTTCCAGGTGGAGTCATTGGGAAAATTCACGCCACAGATCAGGATGTGTATGATGTCCTCACTTACACACTTAAATCAGAGCAGAAAAGTTTGTTCAAAGTTAACAACCACGATGGGAAGATCATTGCCCTTGGAGGGCTCGATAATGGCAAATATGTCCTGAATGTCTCCGTCAGTGATGGCCGGTTCCAGGTACCCATCGATGTTGTGGTCCATGTTGAGCAGTTGCTTCAGGAAATGCTGCAGAACACCGTCACCATCCGCTTTGAGAATGTGTCCCCAGAGGACTTCGTGGGCCTTCACATGCACGGGTTCAGGCGCACCTTGCGGAACGCGGTGCTCTCCCAGAAACAAGACAGCCTGCACATCATCAGCATTCAGCCGGTGGCAGGCAGCAATCAGCTCGACATGCTGTTTGCAGTTCAGATGCACAGCGGCGGTTTCTATAAGCCTGCCTTTTTGATTCAGAAGCTTACCAATGCCAGGAGACACTTGGAAAATGTGATTCGTATTTCTGCTATCTTGGAGAAGAATTGCTCTGGACTGCATTGTCAGGAACAACACTGTGAGCAAAGCCTGTCTATTGATTCACATTCCCTGATGACCTACAGCACGGCACGAATTAGTTTTGTGTGCCCCCGCTTTTACAGGAATGTGCGCTGCATGTGCAATGGTGAGTACTGCTCCCCCAGCCCCTCCCCTCCTTACACATTATGCGATAGGATCGGGTTTGTCCCGCTGATGCAGATGAGAAGGGGCATTTCAATTCAGCCCATTAAAGCACGACTGGCTGATGTATTGTGGGAATTGATTTCTCAGGCTCGGGAAGAATTGTTCGTGTTTACTGATGTAAATGGAAGTTGATGAACTTTGGCCTTTTATGACAAAGACTGCTTTCCTGGAGGCTCCGAGCCATCAACAAAATTCCAGGGGAGGGGAAGGAAGGGGAGAGGAGCGGGAGCAATGTGTTTTCCCATGCAGATCACCAGTTTGTTCAACCAGCACTGGAATAAACCTGGCATGTGGTCATAGCAGAACAGCCTGGTCTGCAGTGGTACACAGGAATCCCGAGGGAAAGGACCCGTGAACTAAGCAACATAGGTGCAAGGACCTTTTCCAATCCATTTTTGCGGAGAGGAGTGGAAAGCAATGAAGTATTTTATTAAGTAACTGCCGGCAAGCAATATTGCTGACATTTAATGCTACAGTGGGTGGCAGGGTGGGTTTTTGGCCTGGTTTCAGGCTGCTCCACATTTTGTCAGCGATTTCACAGGGGTATATATGACAAATAGGCTTGAGAGCCCATCTTCCTTAGGATTCTGAACTTAGAGAATAACACCTCAGGCAGTTATAATAATAGTTCTATTTCTTTTGTTTGCCAAGCTATTTGGTCCTCATTCCACTTCACTTAAGAGCAGAGAAAAAAGCTGCTGCAAAATCAATACATCCAAGTCTCAGTCATCTTAAGCACACATGCAGACATGCACACACATACACACAATCGTACACGAGTTCAGTAGCCATGCGTCTCAGTGACCAGCCTTTGTCCCTGCAGCAGTCAGCAGGACTTCATGTCATACCATCAACTTCAGCAGGAATTAAAATAGGCCTTAATACATAAAACTGAACCAGAAATCATTGTGTCCTGCAGCACATGAATAATAATGCCTTTAGGAGTTCAGTTCTGCAAAAATATCAGAGTTCTCTATCTGCAGTGTTTTCATGTACGTTCAAGAGCAGACTATTTGAAGAATTTGTAAGTAATAGCATTCTACGTTCTGAACAGATATATCTATTATAACAGTACGTGGCTTTTTGTTACACATGAAAGGCTCTGAAATAAAAAGGGATTTTCACAGGTTTGAAAGGGACAATGCCACAATATCCCCCAGCCGAGTCCTGGAGCCAGTGCAGGAGCATTGTCTGCAAAACACTTATATTCTCTAACTCATAGCTTTGTCTCATGTATGTACCCAGAAATCACAAATCCTCATCTCCATAGAGATGGTTATAGCCCTCACTGTGTCAGAAATTGTTTTCCTGACAGGCAAGATTTTCACTGTGAATAATTTCATTTCACTACTTATTAAAGTCAACAATTATGGATATTCCCTTCAGAAACTAATAGTGAGTGGATGTGCCTCATAATCTTTTAGCTTAGCTCCAAAAAATGGCTTTACAGTACAGTACAGCTCTGATCTAGCAACTTTCTCCCTTCTCCTCCCTGCTCAACAAGCTTGCACTGGAAGCACAAAAAATCAGCTAGGACAGTGATTTCCAAATTTTTCTATCATTTACCAATAAATCCCAAAAAAATATTTCAGGCTGCCAAAATTACCATCAGTAGTTCGTAGCCTCTGGACCACTGTCTATCCTGACTGTGAAGACTGCAGCTGGGAACAGTTGGATCAGGCGTTCCCTGGTCCAGGTGGGAAGTTGGAAGGGGCTCACAGTGCCCATCTCCCACAGGCGATGCAGAAGCCTTGGCGTGGGCTTGTGCATCTCGAGTCCAGCCTGCAACAGAAATGTGTCAAGAGCTGCTGATTTAAGTATGTAGATCACCAGGCAGATGAACATCTTGGTGCCTGTTACTTGTGCAGAAATAAGAGACCTTAGGAAGTAAAAAATCCATGTTTTGCCCTTTCTTGCATTAGCTAATGCTTCATGCTCTTCTAATTTTTTTTAATTAAGGGAGCCACAAGAAATGTCTTGCTCTTCAGATAAATACACAGAGACATGCTGAGTTTTGTCACTTAGGAGGATAATACAGACTTCTGAAGATGTATTAATTAGACATCTTGAATATGGCACTACGTTCATGAAGACTAAGGACTAGGCCCAACGGAAGAGTCAGAAAAATCCAAATGCATCCTTTGATCCTTTGTACATGGACATGAGTGCAGCAAATCAGGAAAAAGAGCACAGAATAGCAGAATAAATCTATTGTGCCTCCTTTTACAAGACAGCATTAGCAATATATTATCAATCTAATAAAAGCGTTATACTTCATTTGTTACTAGGATAGTTTAATGACCCAGTCCAGTAAATATTAATAGCTTGAAATATGACAAACCCATTAAAATATTACATGTTTTCAGTGGTCTGATTCGAGTATGACCCAGAAATCTTGAGTTTGAGTTAATTCTCTCATTCTTGAAATATGTATCATACTTGGAGAGTTTTTCCCACTGGCAGATGTCACAGATATGCACAATTTATGCGTGCCAGCTGTGCATAGCTTACCTAGATTACCTTTGTGAGCAGACGGAGTTATCTAACATAAAAATGCAGGGAGACTGTAAAGCAGGCAATGTGTGAACTTCTGGGGATCAGCAGCTTCGTTCTGGAAGGATAAGTTCGAAAGTTCAGGTGTATCAATCTAAGCCTTTAAAATTGATAAAATGGAACTGTAATTTTTTCCAGTAACAGACAGTCTCCTTGGATTTCTGGCTCTTCTGCTTGTGTTTATATGAAAAATAATATAACAAACTGAGATTTGTTTCAGTGTAGCTACAGGGGCTATGCAAGTGCCAATCTCCTATCACGTGACATAAGGTATGCAAGCATCTGTCAGTGCTTGTGGGAAAT
Source organism: Alectura lathami (assembly GCA_013399715.1). Lineage (NCBI taxonomy): Eukaryota > Metazoa > Chordata > Aves > Galliformes > Megapodiidae > Alectura > Alectura lathami. The sequence continues at coordinate 456,875 of VXAV01004690.1, forward strand.
AAAGACAGGGGGACCGGAGTAAATATATACAATAAATAGTTCTCACAACATTCTCATTTGTCAGAAGCAGAAATCTATTTTTCTTCTTTATTTCTTCATGTGGTGAGGTAATTATTTTGTGTTAAGACAAAGATGCAGGAAAGAAGCAGATGTTGTTGTGGCTACTTTGCTGTAGTGTGGTTCTGTGTTATAGGCTTACAAAGGAGAGGTGCCATTAATATGTTTATGGGAGAAGACTTGATTGAAAATCATCTTGACAAATGTGGGTATATATATATCTACATGTGAGCTGGTCACTCCAGGCCCCATTTCCAGACAGTGGGAAGAATGAGGTATTTTTAATGATGTGATACATCTCTCCCTGGATGTCTGAAATCAGTCAGATGAATCATGCCCTAAAGTTAGAGGAGATGAATTCCATTTCAAGTGTTTAATATGGCGCTGGCTTAATAGTTTGAAAGAATTTTTCTAATAGACCCAGAAGTGTTCAGCAAAAGTGCAGACACTCACATCCATGTTATTTAATCAAGTGAATAGCAGTCTTGGACCACTTTCTCGTGAAACCAGGCAATTCAGACTTTATGAAGCCACTTCTAGCATTTTGTGAATATTCTGACAAGAAGAAATCATAGGCTGTGATGCATTATAAGATCTGTTATTAATATGGGACCTAATCTTGATAGGTGGTCTGTGTCCTCAGCTCCCCAGCGCACACACTGCCTCTTACAGTCCAGAGTGTTTTGCAGTGCTGGATGTAAGGAACGCAAATTCTTGTCTCAGTCCTAATACCAGGATCCTGAACTTTCTCTGTTCTTCCCATTACTGGGAAGCTCACATATATTAATACCTCTTGAGTTCTTCTGGCAAGATAGCCAGGAAAAGAAAAGAAAAAGGAGTCTTCTCTGTGAGAACAAAGAACTGCAGATAAATTTGATAGATTTGGTTAATTTGACTGTAATCCTTTTAACATTGCACTTCTGTGAGGGGAGATGTTACTTTTTTAGAATATTCCCTATTTTAAAACCTATACCGAGAGTACAGGATCTTGTATGAAATCCAGGAGATCTGAAGTGTGAAGTGGGGCCATGACTATAGAATTGTGAAGAGTGGAAAACGCTTCATGTCACCTAGGTCTTAAGGGAAGCTGTGATCAAGTAGTGGATGGAGTAGGTCAAACACCTCCATTCTTCTAAAACTGGGGAAGACACTGATTCATGAGGACATACTGTGCGGTGGGGTGTTTTCTAAGGGCCTTTGAGCTAGCTGAAACCCATGGCTGACTTGTGCAGAACTAAGTTTGTGGTATATGGATTTATATGTGCACTGTAGTCATTGCTTACAATGCCTGGTCACCATGCCCCATAAATAAATAAATAAATAGAAATAAGCTAACAAAGCATACAAGTATAATTGCCTGCTATCTTCCCTCCCTACTTGTAATGGTCTCTTGCTGATGGCCAGCTAAGCTCCACCATGCCACTTTTTCACTCCTCCTCCTCAATAGAAGGGAGGGTGAAAGTATGATGAAAGAAAGGCTGATGGGTTGGGATAACAACAGGGAGATCACTCGCCAGTTACAATCACTTGTAAAACAGACTCAGCGTAGGGAGATAATGCAATTTGTTTCCTACTGGTAAAAGACTAGAGCAGTGAGAACTAAAACTACCGTGGGCTTCCCACAGGCTGCAGCAATTCAAGCACTGCTCCAACAGGGGTCTGCACTTTTACCTTCGTTCAGAGAATTAAACTGGAGATGATTTGTCAAAATCAAATGGGCCAATTCCACCTTCCTGCCATGCTCTGACTGACACTACCCTATGTGTCTCTGGGACACCTTGTAGAGAACAACATTATTAATACTAATGTGAGTTTCAAGGGAATACAGTGGATTTTCTGGACTTGCCTACAGAGAAAAGAGATCAATTCAAATCCGTATTTCCTGAATCTCTATTGAATGGTAAATAGACTGTTCTTTGGAGTGGAAATGCAACATTAGAATAATTATATTTAAACTCAGGCTTTAAATCTTTGATGTGGACAACGTACCCTTGAACAATTTCACAATTTTGCTTCATACAGTTGTGAAATCAGCCTGAAAATGCATGTTAGGGAGAGCAACGCAATAATGCAGATTTGTAACTTATGCACTTATGACCATATAGTCAGGCACAAAGCATTTCTTCTTCCAACTCTGAATATTTTAAAACTTTTTTTGGCAGCTATGAAATCCTGCTGCAGCAGTATGAATAAAAAGTTGATTTGCTTGTAGCTTAGCAGAACTATTCTTGGCCTGCCAGGATAAGCAGTTCTTTAGTGTACCTTCAGTTATACTAAATATGTTAGATCCTTTCCATATATTTTTTGACTGTGGAAAGATGACTCCAAAGTACAAATCAGAGCCTGAATCAGCTAAAAAACTGGCAGAGATGGGTAACAATGTAACCTATTGCTTTATTGCTTCATGTCAAAGATGCAATCAGATGTTAGAGGTTGTGAAAATTTGTGGAGCCACTCTGAGGAATCTCTGCTACACACTGACAAGCTGTGGAGCTTTTCTCCAAATGACTTGTCTGCCAGCTGCAGAGGGGCTTGCCTAAATTACAGTCTCACATAAAGTTTAAGCCTGTTCAGAGAAGAGAGGTACTACGCACACAGCAGAGTACTGTGTATTTGTCACATAACAATAAATTGAAGGAGTCTACAGAACCAAGCAGAGCATACATACCAAAAGAATATTTAAGCATACAATGTAATGTCAGAAATAAATGTTACTTGCTATTCTGATTCCAGAGAATCAGTTAAAAAAATAAGCTGTAGAAAATAACACATTTTTGCTTAAATTTTATAGACCTTATATTTGAATAGAATATAATTCTATGGTGTAGAATCCTATTAAATGATATTTTTTTCTTGATATGATAAGACCTAAAGTGTGGCTGTATATTGTGGCTGTTATTCCTGCTAATGTTGCCTACTAAACTGATTAGTAAAGATTTCCATTTTCTAACAGTGCTACAGGCAGTACTGTAAATCGTTTACTGCATAGAACTCTCAAACAAATGTTTGACAAAGGAGGGGAGGATGTTAAAGATTAAATTGACTGTGCTGTACATCAGGCAAGACATTTACTGTCCTTGCCATATTTGTAGTCAGCCCATGTCCACTTTGAAACCTGCAGTGGTAATTTTTCTTTTTCCAGAAAATATTTACAGTACCAGGTAATTTCAGCTATGCTCTGTATGAGCTCTGCTTGGCTCGTACTACTGTGTGAGAGCAATAAGATTTTTACTTTCATTACTTCAGGAGTTGTACTCTATGACAGGTTGATTTCTTCCTTTATAAATCATAAATAAAATACATATGCTGAAAAACTAAAGTAGTTTTTGAATATGATTAAGGTTCTGCAATAAACAAGAACAGCCAATATTCAGAAGGTGATGGGTAGGAAGGGGTTGAGATTCTATAATTAAAATCGTCACCTGCATGTATTACTTTAAATAAATGAATTTGATAAGCAAAAATTCGGTAGGCATTCCCAGCAGCTGGCTCTCTCTCAGTTCAAGCCCTGTCTGCAAATCAACAGAAGCAAAGACGTGAATGCCGTTTCCTGCAGTTGAAGGAGTGTACTTTCATAGCAGTTGCATACAAACATCCAGAGGTAGAAGCTGATCCTGAAAATACTAAATTTTGTACTACAACCAACAGAAGGTTAATTGTTGAGAATTCTTATAAGAATTAATAAATCAAGCATCACTGGTTGTATTGTGTTTAGTAGAGAATAGTTGCAAAATTTTTAAGATTGGGGCAATTGAAACATTTATTTAGATGCTCTGAAGTTACAAAGTTTTATCCAAAAAGTTTGACCTGGCATTCAGGTAGGCCCTTGATGTGCTCAGCATGTTACATGTTAAAAATTCAGGAGGTTTTGAAGAACTTTAATGCAATTTTGTCACATGGTAGTGTTCTAAGCAGAATTTTAAAAAATGGTGTACAGTTGTGTCTCCATCTTACTTCCTTTCCGAAGTTACTAGTCATTGTGAACTCACTTTTTCTTGGGCAAGTTTCAGTTCCATACTAGTAAACATTTTTTAGAAAAGAGCTGCCAGTAGCATTCAAAAGAATTTTATACAAATTGTGCTCTCCCTCCGATACAAAAGGCCATGAATATTTTGCTCCATTTGTAATCATCAATTGCAAACAGCTATGTAAAATATTAAGCTGCTTCTTTCAATCAGGCAATAACAAGAAATCGTCAACTTCTGTTTGATTTCTTAAAATTTCTTTGGATTTTTAGTGTCCAAAGCACGTGATCCTCTATTTTTTGCCTGGGCATACAGAGTTCCATATGCAACAGAAGTTGTGTAGTCACAGCCAGGAGGATAGACTTTAGCAGCCTGGGCAAAGTATATAATAGGATATGAGGTCTCAGAAAAGTGGGAGGAACATGTGGACAGGGCAAGTCTACCTGAACCTTGCTCAGCCTGAGGACATGTGCTGTGCAGCAGAAGGAAGAAACATTCAGCTCAGCTATTGCTCTGCAGCCAGAGAACTTCTCTTTCTTATTTTGTCTCCGAGGGAACTCTACCTCCCTAAATTTTCTTCCCATAGATGTGCTGGGGCTAAAGGATTGTGTAGCTCCAAGCCATTTGTTTTCTGGTATCCTGTACCCTGTACTCGAGGTTTTGTGAGTATATGACTGGCCTGAGTGTTACAACACCAACCAATTACTGCTCAGAAAACCTGGCTTTCATAATGTTTTGCTATAGGTTTTAGGTACCCTTTGAAGAATCATCACAGTGTTTTGCTAATGTGTTTTGCACAGTGTTTTGTCTGAAGGGCATCTCTTCCCCAATATTTCTTTTTATTCTTATTATTTAGCTATGCTTGGCTTGTACTGAAGTTCAATAATTGTCTTTCTTTTATTACTCCTGTATTGCTAAAGATCATGTTTTACACTGTGTCCCTGACAGTATTTTAACTTATTGCAGGAGGACTGTGCCCAGGGTCTAATGATCCCTGTCTGGAGAAGCCGTGTCCAGGGGACATGCAGTGTGTGGGGTATGAAGCAAACCGGAGACCCTTCATCTGCCAGTGCCCACCAGGAAAGCTTGGCGAATGCTCAGGTGCAAATCACACTGGGAAAGGGGGATATGCTTGAAGAAAAAAAGTGCTTATTCTCATTTTGTAGGTAGAGGTGCCACTGAAGTCAACAGCAGATGTACTGCTTAATCCTTCCCATCGCTGGCACTTGGCGTATCTATTCATAAGCCTGGGAAAACAATTGGCTTTATAGACACAGGGCTGTATGAAGACCATGATAAGTTTCTGTTGGGAAATTACCACTGACTTGGTTGAATCCCAGATCAGTAAAACAGACTGCTGAGAGAACAGGGCTATTCCTAGAGACTGCTATGCCAGATGTTTTCCTGCCGTGGGCAAAGCTCTGTAATTAACTCTTCTGCTTGCAATTTAGATTACTAAAATGACAGTCTTTATTAATGAAAACACTACGCCATCCCAAAAAGCAACTTTCAGAACATTTGTTATTCCTGTGCAGCTGTGTTACTCTCCGGGATGCAAAGGGTGTGGTGCAGAGGCAGTGGAGCGGAGCTTTCCATTGGCTTCAGTGAAGCCGGGGCTGCATGGGGTGTTTTCTCCAAAAAAATGCAGGAAATACTAAATTGTTTCACTGTGGTCCTGGGCAGTGCTTGCAGGGAGCTAAGTGTACAGGTTTGACTGGCATCTGCCCACACCTGCCTTTATACCTGTAACTCAACTGCCTGATGTACAAACTTGAGCATCTTGAACTCCTTCTGCTATCAGTGAGGAGAGATAGGTACAGCTAGGGGCAGATATCCTTAAAAATACTGAATACTTGGAGAAAGCTCTCTTTTTATGTAAGTACAGAGAGATAGAGATTTCCCTTCCCCTGAAAGGTAATTTCCTGAAAAAATGCAGTATATGTTTGTAGTAGGTGCAAGCTTTTTTTCCCGTCAAAGTTAGATCTTATTTACAAGTTTCTTCCTAAACATTCTCATTAGCTCTGTAAATCTTTAATTAACTTGACAGCTGAGGAATTATTTCATATGTCACTAAAAGAACATGTGTCTTTCAAAATGGTTATTTCAGGCCACGCTTCCCTTAGTTTTGCTGGAAATAGTTACATTAAATACCGTGTTTCTGAAAATAGCAAGAAAGAGGAATTCAAGTTGGCTCTACGTCTGCGAACACTGCAAAGCAATGGGATTATAATGTACACCAGAGCAAATCCCTGTATAATTCTGAAGGTAATTAAAATAACTTATCTTTTCTGCAGTTGTTTTTCTTGATTACATGTTTTCTGTTGGCTCTTGATTTGGGGAATGTTGTTCTCATTTTAGCTGTAAATTCGGAAGATGAAGTCTGATCCGTTTCATGCTAACAGGGAAAAACTGCAATTTCGACAATGGCAACAACAACAATCAAAACTCAGCTTGTTAGTGGTACTTTGCATGGAAAATGCTCAGTTGGGAGCTTTTCCTTTTAAGAACATTATGTGTCTGCATGCAGCAGCCAGTCTGCACATGATATAAGATTTGGCCATTTATATGACCATATTGTCAAAACGACGCATGCAGAAATAGCTGTTCTTCTCCCGTGTCCATGCCCGTGGCTGGAGAATATACCCATGCTGCTGTCAGGTTAATTCCAGAGACAAACTGTTTAGAACATGTCTCCTACTGAATACGTAGATTTCTGCATTCTGTGAATTATAATTACTTGTTTAGAGAGGCATGGGGTAGCTGAAAATTGATTGCCAATCATTATTTAATTGATAAGCTCTCTGTTCTTTCTTGGATTTTTGTAGAATGGAAAGAGAGTGGTGGGCTCATCCAAGAGCCTGTGTGTATGGTATTTCTGCAAGAGCCTCTAGAGAACAAAACAAAGATGCTGACTTTCGTAGCTCAGCCATGTCGTGTAATTCAGTGGTGGGAGAAATGGCACAGTGCCTTTTGTGTCTGTATTTGCAATCTTCACATTTCTTTTGGCGGAATGTGGAGGTAATGTTAAAATTGCTAGATGAGTTATTAATGGGCAGCAAATGATTTTATAGCTGTTGGATTGAAATATTTCATGAGCAAGAATACTGTCTTTCATTCCCTGGGAATTTTCATCAGTGCTGAGGTTTCTAAGAGACAATTAGGGTCTGCTTTGAGACATATAGAAAGGCGCTATTGGAACTTTTTAATACACTTTTTGTTCAAAAAAAAAAAGAAGGAAAAAGCTGAAAGCTTGGAGACCTTGCTTGGAGCCTTCATTGTGGTTGCTCCTTGTGTATATCAGTGAGGAATGCTGCAACTTAGTATTGAAAAATACTTAGGTAAAAAACAAATGGCTCTGCTGAAAGGTGCCACTTGAAAACAGTAGGAGATGATACAGAGGCAGACTGAAATGGTGTTAGAGTGATTATAGAAGAATTTATTTTGTTAGAGTTTAGTGTATAAAACTGTCATAATTAGGAAGTCTAGCAGGTCAGGACAATGATGTTGTAAAAATATGCCTGTACTAGATAACGTTTTATTTCAAATATTATAGAAGAGTGGACTCTGCAGTGCAAGCATTCCGTCTACCTTTCCACCTGGTTATTTCAAGTGATTACATTATTGCAATTCTTGTTATCATTCCTAATTTTATGGAAGACGTGGATGTACGTAAAAACAGTAACGTTTATTTGGTGAAAAGTAAAGGGATTTCCACAGGGAAATCCAACCTATACTGCAGATCATCAAGGCTTTGTTCAGAGAAGTATCCCTGAGCCCCCAGGTAACCCAGGCTTTGGGAGAAAGCATGCCAGGAATCACAGTTGCCTCAGTTAAGCCAGCCACCTAGGTCCGCTTGGAAGCCAGACATCCCCATGAAGCTCACCTGATGGTATGCTGGGAACAGACCTCACTGCAGGGATTAAATCCAGGTATTGCTCCTTCCCTCTCCTGCTACCTGTATTCCTATATGACCTGGATAGTGCTTCAGCCTAAAAAGGGAAATGTGTTGATGCTAATAGATTGAGTTCAGGCTGTTCACCTCCTAGAGAAGTTCCCTGATCTTTGGCTTATAGGCAACTGAAGGGAAATCTCCAGTTGAAGCTGAGAAAGTGAAAAAATCATGATATTACACAAAAATAAATGAGAGCCCCTCATTGCAGTTGTCTGTGTTGGGTTCTTAGTTAGGGGTTAGGAATTTTGTGGGCTTGGTCATGGCTTCCCACAATCACTTAATCATTTTGCTTTCAAAGATACAGGAAAGAAAAAAATGGTAATTGAAGGAGCAGTGACAAAAGCAGTGGATGTTCTGCTCCTGTCCCACAGACCAACCTGGGTGACATGCTCTTTTTCGCTTCCTAGCTGTAAGAATTTCCAGATCTGAACCCATCTCGTGACAATCTTTGAACACCTCAGGCATCCAGTGGGAGAGGCCCAGGGTCATGCATGCAGTGCTACAGATGCAAGGGTGCCACTGTGTCCAGTGCATCAGGCAGGGAATGACACAGGAAATTCCCAGCTTAGAGCTTTACTTTTCACCTTTTAGGCAGGGCAGGATTTGCTGTTGCAGTGGGTAAGTCATTTTTCCCAGGTCTGACCCTGCGTTCTATCAGCGTAAGCTTTAAAGAAGAGTATTACATTTGATGTGTTTGTGGTGATGTGGCATCACTTAAAAGACGATGAATTGGTCATTTTGTTCATGAAGCTCAGTTAGCAGAGGAACATCAGACTAAGATCTCACAGAGGTACTCTGTGGCAGACAACTGATGGTGTGCTCAAGGGACATAGCCATAGCAGGACTCCTAAGGGATATCACAGGGCTCATGAACTGCACTTTGGGATCTCTTACTCAGATATTTTCAAGTAAGTTATACTTAGACTTTCCAAACTTTCCAAGCATATATTTTAATTTGTAATCCAGAGGTTGAGCTTTTTTTTTTTTTTTTTTTTTTCTTTTTAACCCGGTACAT